>JAFBJU010000365.1:0-20868 GCA_016785305.1 Colistium nudipinnis | reverse complement strand
TATTAGTAGTAGTAGTACTAGTATTAGTATTATTATTATTGTTGTTATTATTGTTAGTATTATTTTATATTTTATAAATTATATTTTATTTTATGATTTTTTTTCCCCTTTCTGCTGCTATCTTTGACTTCAAACTCACGGCTTGATGAAATAATGGTGATGTACTAAAGAAGGTTTTTGCCATTCATTTGTTTTATGAAATCTTTGAGTTTACGTCACATGACGACAGATGTTCATTCGAACCAAAGTGTGGGCAGATTTCACCACGGATCATTCGGGGAAAATGTTTTTTCAGGATTTCTCCGGAGTGATGAAGTCACTGTGGGTGGAGAAGGAACACATTGAGAGGAAAGAAGAACAAAACCAGGAGAAACCTCCAAGACTTGATTTCTCAATCTTTCAATGAAATGAGTCAAAGTTGTTTTTTTTTCTCCTCCCACAGCTTCAGCAACATCTGCTGGAGGGGTTGTGTGTGTGTGTGTGTGTGTGTGTGTGTGTGTGTATCCCCCCCCATTTAATTAAAAGTTCATATTTGTGAGGAATTGTAAAAATTCACCTAGCCACATGGATCAGGAAGAACTCGTATATGGTCAGAGGAAGAGCAGTGATTGATTTAGCGGAACCAGAAATAAAAAAGGAAAAAAAGGATTGCATCAGGATGTCGACAGAAGTCTGCGAATATTTATGACTGGGTGCATGTGTTCCCATAAGTGTGTGAAATGTTTTTGGGGATATTTTATTTTTCTCTCCGCGTTGCCAGAAAAAGGAAAATCCTCCCGGGGCGACGTGTCACTTCCTGCCCCGCTGGTTTTTCGGGGCGAATTTGAACCCTCCTGCGCTTTTTAGTCAATTTTCAACACATTTTTCTTTTTTTCTTTTTTAATAGTAATAATAAGACGGTGTTGGATGAGTTGGAGGTCGTGACATTTCTCTGACCTGCTTTGGTCCCTTCTTCTCCTTCAACCTGTTTTTATTTGGGAGAATGGATTGAAGTCCCAGGTTCACTTTTCCTCCTCTCAGCCTGGAGGAGGAAGAGAAAACAAGAACCCCTCCAGCACGTGAAACCAAAACCAGAACGTCTGCTGGGACTGTGGTGGGGGGAAAAAAAACAAAACGGGAACTGAGCCCTTCATCCAACTGCAGATTTGTTCTGTGATGCAGGTGAAACGTTTCTGTGACTTCAACGTGACCTCACGACTTTTGGTTAAAAAAAGATATATACATTAAACGTCCAGCCTGACGCACGCACAAAGATTTTATTTCGTTTCTACACATCACTTGTTGAACTTGGTGGCTTCTGTATTTGTGGGCTGATGATAAATGATGTAATCGGGAGCGGCAGAAAAAAAAAAAATTATTTGATTTAATTTGTCATTTTTCTTCTTTTTTCAGAAGCTTGGAATAAATTCCTCCTGGGTGAGATGAACTAATTACTGCAAATGTTAATTTGTCTAATGAAACAGTTTTGTGTCCAACGGGTGATTATATTATATATAGTATATTTATTTAGTAATATCTCTCAGGAGACTACAGCAACGCAATCTGTTTTATTATTATTTTTTTTTAATATCATTTCTCAAGTAAATAACGCAGAAATTGTTCCCTGTGCATTTTTTCCAGCTCCTGGGGATCGACGGTGCTTTGAACGCCGGGTCAGAGATCGGCCTCCTGGAGCCGGGAGGCAGGCGGCTGCGGGACGCAATGCATGATGGGACACGTGGACTCGTGGGCGCGGAGAGCCTCGGTCAGCAGCCGGTGCTCCTCGGAGAGAGAATCCACCTGCAGGATTGACACCGTCACACTGGCACATTTGCACTTGCGCCTCTTTATTTCATCGCGTTTACCTCTCTCCTCAGCTTGTGGTTCCTCTGGTCCAGGAGCTCACAGGCCTGGAGGAGGAGGAGGAGGAGGAGGAGGAGGAGGAGGAAATCTCAAATCACTGACGGGTTTAAATTGCACCTTGTTATACATTTGGGCACAAAACTCAAATTTTTTTAAATATCATTGTATATATTATTCATTCTTAAACTTCTCTTTTCAAAGAAAAAGCCGAAATTTCAGTATAATTATTGTATCATTATAATCGCTCATTTTTTTCTAAATAGAAACCATTTCTCACATATCGTAATGAATTGATTCGTAAACTTCCTTGGGAGGTTTTAAACAATTTCATCAATTCTTTGTCTGCAAGTGAGTCTGAATATTTTACGGATCTGGTGGATTCAAAATAGTTTGGAGGATTTTTTTTTTATAAAATATTTTTGGAAAACCTGAGAAGAACCAGCCGTCCATCCTTAGAATTGAAACCCCCGGGCTCTTTTGAGGACGTATGAAAGTGCAGGATCACCTGGTGCAGCCGGTCGGCTCTCTCGATTTGTGTTTTCCGACTCCTCTGAGCTGCCACTCGATTCTTCTCTCTCCTCTTTGTCCTCCTGCGTTCGTCCTCTGAACCCTGACACACACACACACACACACACATTTCATTTTGAATAATTGTCCGTCCTGCATAATATTTATATTTGTGTTAATGATATACTGCCAAGCTTTTTTTTTATTTACTATTAAAAACCCGGCCGTGACCTTTGACCTCCCCTCAGATAAAGTGGAGTGACCCTACCTGGCGTGTTTCCCAGTAGCTCTTCTGATGCCGGTCTGACATCTCGGATGATAAAGCGCCGGCTCGGTCTCTCAAACAAAAAGTGACCAGGAGTCAAAGAGACTGTTTCACTTCAGCTTCCTTTGAACCTTTTTTTTTTTTTTTTTTTACCATTTTGTCGCCATTTTAGAAGAAGCCGCGAGAACGGTTCACGTAAGTCACGTGACCGGCGGACCAGGAGCTGAATCTGTACCCCACACATACAGCAGACACACAAATGTGTGTGTGAACCCATAGCTAGTCTCCTTCAAAACAACAAATATACAAAAGACCAAAAGATGTAGAGTGGGATTTAAAAAAAAGTTTATAATAGCAGTAAAGATTTGTACTGGATACATTTAAAAGTTAAAAAAAAGTTCTGCAAAAGTTTATTTTTTCCAACTCGTCCTTGCTTTGTCTATAGGAGCAAAATATTCTGGAAAATCTTTGACATCTTCAGAGGGACATTTTCTAGATGAAAATTATTTCCAAATATGCTAATTTCTCCCGTAAATTGAGCTCTTGGTGGATGTAGAGAATCAGCTGGATGCAGTTCATCACTTTCTGTCAGTGTAGGAGGAAAATATCCAGTTTGTACGGATGAGGAGAATAAACCTCCAGAGCCACTTCCTGTTCCACCGCTGATGATGAAGAATAAAACGATGACATCACTCCATCGTTCTTCTTCTGTGGTGTTTTACCATCTCACTCCGGTTTTTCTCCCACAGGGAAATCTGCTCTCTTGGCCAGGGGCACGTATCCGCCCGCCGCCGCCGTCTCCTCCACGACTCTTTTGATTGGCTGCCTGCTCCTCGTACCTGCGTCCAGCGGAGCATCTGATTGGCCGCTGCAGCCAAACACTTCCCTGTGGATCTCCACGCTGGCGTGGCTGGGCTTCATGTTGAGGACCTCGCAGAGGCCTTCGGCTTGTTTCTGCAGTGAGCTGATGGACTGGAAAAAAAGGTGAGAAAATATATTTTTTTAATTATTATTTATAAATAGAAAGATAAAAAAAAAATGACAGATTTGCTGTGTATACCTTGATAACCTGGATGGCCTGTTTCACCATCCCCGGAGCGGCTGCTGACAAATCACTCATGATGCTCTCTGACCAACAACAGACACACAAACACAAGATTTGTTGCATCAGATAAACGTGTGTGCTCATCCCTGATGCGGTGCGGAATTTATTTTGCTGGCTTCTTATCTTAAGAGACTGTAAAAAAAAAAAGATGAGACCTCACTGGGACTGTGATTTAGGAGAAAACGTTCGTATTTGACCATTTAGACAGATAGACAGGACCGACTGAAACGGGTTAAACAAAACAAAACAAAATTGAGCTTTCGGGTGTTTGAGCTCTGAGACGGTGAAACTCCGAAAAAAACGGAGAAGTAGCTCTTCCTGCTTTTATGAAAGCAAGAAAATGTCCAGCGCTAAAGATCCTATATGTACCCAGACGTTATTTTAAACCTTGATCCAAAGCAACTGAGAAATATAGAAGATCTTAACAAAACGTTCTAACATGTGGCTGTAAAAAAAAGAATGTAATCAACAGCGGTGATAGTAACTACAAGGAAATAAGTGTGTGTGTGTGGATAATTATGGGTTCTATTAATACCTTGGTCAGGGTCTTTGATCACCTCTTGAGGTTTGACTGCGTACTCATAGAGGCCCTGAAAAACAGGCAAAGATTATTATTCCTTTCTTTTTAATAACAATATCTTGAGCTGGTTATTGGAGCCAGGCTCACCATGAGTTTCCGTTCAGCCTTCAGGGAGTGGACCACATGGGGCTGGATCTGTCTCGGGTACGTCCGGCGTCTCCGGGTGGTCTCCACGATGGTGTCGTCCAGAAGACTTTCCAGGTCCACAGCCTCGTCGCCTGCTCGGTGCGTCGGTGGGAAACGCAGAGTTCCATTTATTTCATTGTATTTGAGTCTCTAGGTAAATGAACTATTAACCCGTTCCTTTAAACAAGTTGTATGGATTTTCAAAGGATGTGATGAATCACCTTCCACCTCTGGGGCCTCCTCCCACGGCTTTCCATTCACCAACACATTGTCGTGAACAGCCGCCTCAAAGTTCTGCAAATAAACAAATACAAGAAGAAATACTGTTAAATGTTTTTTTGTTTTTTTTGCGGGTTAGTTGTTTTTTGCGGGACATTTGTCTCAGTTCAGCGGCGAATGCAACTTGTTGGTTTGTCTTATATAATATTTAAAAGTTATTTAAATATGGATACGCCCACATGTTTTGCTTGATGAGGATGTTTATTTGCATTAGTCCGATTAAAATCTATTTGATCGTTTTTGGGTGGAAAATGTAAATGTCTCTTCATGCGTTGTGTGGTGAACACCACATGGAGGAGTAGTGCTCCTCTCCGCAGTTTGGATGTGACCAGAGGATTCTTCCTTTCAGAAATATTATCTTGTGTTTTTTAAGCTTTAAACCAAATCAATCGGCCTCCCTTGTGTCATTTTGTTGCTACGCAAAGTGGCCACTTCATTTAGATTATAACTGTTTGAACTTCACCAGCTTCAATGTAAAGTTAAATTTTATATTTTTAAAACATGCCGATACAAATCCGTTTTAAGCCGAAACAATAACAACCCTCAGCTGATGTGTGTTGAATTTAAACCTTTATAAATAAACAGTGTTGGACACAGGGACCGTTGAGTCCGACCCACCGCCAGCAGTTCCTGGTGTAACACCGTCCTGGTGCCCTCCGCTATGTCCGTCTGTCCGCTGAGAACTTTCCCCAGAATGTCCCTGTACTGGTTGATCTGCTCCGTGATTTGTTTTCTGGACTTTACGTTAACTCTGTGTTCTTCATCCGCGTTTAGCTCCCTCTCCACCGCCTCCATCTTTACCCGCCAACTCTGTTTGTTTTTATTTTTTTTACCCGGAAATGTATTTTTTTTTACTTCCTGTCCGACTGCTTAACAACCCCCCCCCCCCTCCCCGTTACAAAGTCCAGCAGAGGTGGTTCCGCCCTCCCTGTTAGCTGCGTTTAAAAAGCAGATTTCTCTTTTTTCTGTATTTTCTTAACTTCCTGTCCGACTGCTTAAACGCCCCCCCCCCCGGTGGAGCACTCGGAGTCCACCAGAGGTCGTTCCGCTTCGCTGTTGAAAAGCAGATTTCTCTGTTTTCTGTGTTTTTCTTTTCGTTTTTTGGGGTTCTTTCTGGTCAGCTCATATAGTTTCAATGGAACCTGGCTTTGTTGACTGTCACTGCCATATATCAGCTCGTGAATTTGAGCAGGTAGGCTGTCAGTAAACACAAATATCACTAAGCTACATGAGAAACGACAACAGCACTTAAACTCACTTCCTGTTGTTGTTTTTGTTGCAGGATGTGGAGGATGTGATCCAGAGGAGCAGGGAGGTCACTTCACCTGTTCCAGGATTTAGTAAATCCATCTCGGATATATCAAAATGCGGAAACTCTCTTTTTCACCAACCTCGAGTGTGTTTGATTATTGAAGATATTGACATGAGCTGTGCCAGACATTTTGCTTACAACATCAAGAGACATACTGAGGGTAAGCATTTGATTTTAAAAAGACAGAGGTTTGTAAGGAATGCTCTTCGTTGTGTGTGTGTGTGTGTGTGTGTGTGTGTGTGTGTAGGCCGGGGTCCAGACTCTGGTTGCAGTTACTGAAGAAGGCAGAGAGTTCAGCGGAGTTTTACATCTGCATCGACGGTTGGTGACTTCTCCGCGTTGCGTAATCTTTTGAACGACATGCCTCGTAATGCACGTATGTAACGTATTAAACCCATGGCGAGACGAGGAGAGTCAGGAAAGGTATCAAATCCACATATGTGCTGATTAAACCCCCAAAAACAAACGAGTAAGGATCTTTAAATGCCGGTTTTAGGTCAGTTTGAATTCAATCTAACTTTTATTTGAACATTTGAATTATTTATGCATAGTACCAACGTATCTGTTCCCACAGTACAAAGAGTACAGGACGCACCCTGCACGGAATATACAATATTTACATTCATCTACACAGCTGCTCCCAGCTGGACAGCCCCGTGTTTATTATTTTGGTATGTTTATGTTCCTTTCCTTCTCACAGTTATCCAGACCTGGTGGCTCCGTGTTTGGGGATCCATCCTCTGCAGGGCGAGGGCGCTCCGGGACAGCGCAGCCCGAGGCCTCAGGTGGTTAAACATCCTGCTCTGCCGGGTTCTGTGCGGGATTGATCTTTTTTTTTTTTTTTTTTCCATTCTGGCAAGATGAAGCGAGTGACCTGTCTGATCAGTGTTGGTGAAGACAGATAGATGGAGGGCGCTCGTGTCTCCGAGCTGTCAGGTGATGAAGGTCTATTTATTATTTCCCCTCAGGCAGTTGATGAATGTACTGGAATTTCAGTCCAGCGTTTTTAATAAGAGAAACCACCACCGTTAATAACTCAACGGTTATTTAACAAGGCTGTCGAGCCAACAAGGCCTAACTTGTTCTACTGCTTCATCTGAATTATATCACAGGGGAATAATGATATGCTTTGCAGATGCAATTTTATTTGTATTTTTTCCCCACAGGACCTGTATGCTGCTCTGCCATTGTTCTACAAACACAGAGAACACCTTGTGGCTATTGGAGAGGTACACACACACACACAAACACCCACACACATTTGACTGTATTCAAAAAAAACAATATATGTATTTTCTTTCCAGATCGGTTTGGATTTCACACCGTGGCTTGCTCCCACTCAGCAGGACCGAGACGACCAAATGAGCGTCTTCATGAAACAGCGCCACGTGCCAGCGCCTGGAGCTGCCCGTGTGAGCACAAGACATTTCCTTTTATTTTTCAAACATGTTTTTATTTATCACATATATTTATCACTCGCCTACATTTTGACTTTGACTCCTCGTTCCTGCTGCACAGGAACGTCCACTCCCGATCGGCGGCTAAGGTCACCGTAGAGACCACGAGGAGACAAGGTGGCTGTCTAGCTTGTGTGTGTGTGTGTGTGTGTGTGTGTGTGAGTGAGTACAGCTGATGGACAAACAGGAAGTGACATCGCTCTGATTCTTCTTCAGGTATCGGTCGCGCTCTGCTTCACAACCCTCGGTGGCTCTGGACGGCGTGGAGGCCGGGTACATGTTCTCCTTCCCACCGGCTGTCTGCAGGAACCAGCAGGTGGGTGTGACCTCCAAAACCTTCCCCGTCGTCACACGCTTCACGGCGAAAGATTTTTCTTTTTTTCTTCCCAACACAGAGAGACAAACTGATCAGGCGGCTCCCGCTGGAAAACATCTGTCTGGAGACGGACTGGCCTCGGCTGGGGCTGGACAAGCGCGTACGTTTCAAATCTTCGCACTTGGCGACGAGGTCACACGGGTGACGCGTTCCGAAAACTCCTCACCTGTGTCCCAGGTGAGACATGGCTCTGTGCTGCGGGTACATCGTGTCAAAGGCCTGTCACCTCAGACGGCTCAACGCGTCACTCCGCAGAACGCGCACAGACTCTTCTTTCTGTCGGCGCGGCAACCACCCGCCCTCTGAAAGTCCCGCCTTGGCCCGGGGCTTGGGATCAGGTACGTCCTTATTTGCAGTATGTTTGCAACATGGTGGATGGAAACCGGTGTTGAGTGAGTTCATGGTTATCAGTGAAAGGGTGCGCTGGTATTTGTGAAGGTGTGTTTGTTGTGTGTGTCGCTTGTGGGTTCACACCAGGTGGGCTTTATCTGAAAGAGAAGGCAAAAGGTGCAAACCCAATAATTGAGTCATATTAGCAGAAAATTGTACTCAAATATTATTTGAGAATCTTGAATTCAGGACATCAAATGTGGAATTATTTGAATCTATAGTAATCTCACAGCTCTCCTGGAAGTGCCTCCTCTCCGGGACCTTTCCGGGGGGCGGCGTCCTGCTGCGGGACGCCCCCCCGCGCGGAGGTGCCGCGGAGGACAGGGCGGCGCGGAGCACCGGGCCGGTCCTCAGGTTGCCGCGGTAATGTCTCCTCTCCGGCCCGTCCCGGGACGTCGCCTCCACCCGACACCACGTCTCCCTGCGCAGGTTGAGCTCCTGCAGGGCCTCGCCGCCAGACATCCTGGAGCACGGCGCCTCTGCGCCGCTCACCCGGACTCTTTTTCCTCTCATGAATTATCCAGAGTGTTTGTGATGCCCTGGTTTCCGTGGCGACGGGAAACCTGAAGCACGGTGAAGATGTGAAACAGGGTGAGACCTCCTTGTAACTAAAGTATGAGATTATTGAATCTAAAGGGACTTTAAACCTTTTTTTTATTATTATTATTTTTGATTAGTATTTATCCCAGAAAGTGTTTATTTGTCTCAGGAGAAGATCCGGTGTAGAGAAGCAGATCTGTGGACGCCGTCCAGTGGACTCAGTGGGTCAAAGGACTATTGGATTAGGATTAGAACAGATTAGGAGCTGAGCATATGGACACGCTCATTTGAGTTGATGGACAAATCAACTTTACAGACCATTTCCTATTTTTATTCATATTCCAATTCAGGGTACCGTTATAATAACACATTACATTTAATGTAAGCAGTCTAAATCTGTATTTAGAAATATATATGACACGTGTCATATCACTCACAAATAAGCGCGTGTGTTAATTTCGTTCATTTAACAGATTTATTATGGGAATAACGATGTGGGACGATGGGGTGATGTGCATCCTCCCATGCTGCTTCACGTTCTTCCTCCCCGACTCCTCCCACTTCTCCAGCGGCCAATCAGCGTCGAAAGGCCTGGCCCCAGACACCGGGTGCCGCCGGAGGCAGAGACTACCCGGGCACAGGCGGCAGAATGCGGACACAAAGAGGAGGAGGGTACGGTGGAAGACTATCACGAGTCGGCCTCCTCGCCAGGTTTTAATCCGCGTGCTGAAAGATTATCAGCGGGGGCCGCGTGCACCCGGCGCTTCCTTTCGCGCGCGCCCGGTGGTTTCCCCTCACTCGCGCCGGAGGGGGCGGGAGTGGCGGACAGGAGCGTCATGGTGGCCAGGGAGCTTGTGCAGCAGCATCCGCGTGCGGAGGTCGGAGCACCTGACGACATCACGCCCAGCCCCAGGCCTTCGGGAGCCACGGAGGCACAGCCAGGGACCGACGATGAGCGCGGGCTTAAGGAGGAGGAACTCGTGCTAGAGAAAGAGGCGCCACCGCCGCCGGATGAGAGAGACGCGATGCTGCCGAGCGGAGGAGGAGAGGGGGGCGGCCGGCCGCCGGAGATCAAGCTGTACCGGTGGAGGTTCGCCGTGCTGGCCGTGTTCAGCCTCTACTCCCTGGTCAACGCCTTCCAGTGGATCCACTACAGCATCATCACCCACGTCTTCACCGGCTTCTACGGGGTCTCCAACGAGCAGGTGGACTGGCTCTCCATCGTCTACATGCTGGCCTACGTGCCGCTCATCTTCCCGGCCACCTGGCTTCTGGACCGCCGCGGGCTGCGCCTCACGGCGGTGCTGGGCGCCGGCCTCAACTGCGCCGGAGCGTGGCTGAAGTGCGCCAGCGTGGCCCCGGGTCGCTTCGGAGTGACCGTCGCCGCGCAGGTGTTGTGCTCCGTGGCGCAGGTGTTCATCCTCGGCCTGCCCTCCCGCCTCGCCTCGGTGTGGTTCGGTCCCCGGGAGGTGTCCACCGCCTGCGCCATGGCCGTGCTGGGGAACCAGGTGAGCGGCCGCAAATGTGCCCCCACACACGCACTAACGTTATAAAATAGTAATACACGTGCAAGGAAATAAAGTCCCTGATGAATGAAAACAATGGGTTGCCAGGTTGGGTGCAAACCTCCTCCCACATTAGATTTTTAGCATTTTATAACCATACAGGTGAACTGTTAAATAAGCTCTTCATTCATTAACATTTAGAACAGACATTAAGATAAATATAACCTCTATTTATTATTATTTTAATTTCATTTCAACGTTTTAATTGTACCGTTTATTATCGTTAATTAGCATTATAACTACACACATGAAGTATTATGGTTATATTTCCAATTGCTGACCCCCCTCCACTCATGTCAAACTAACGCATGTGGTGTGTGTGTGTGTGTGTGTGTGTGTGTGTGTGTGTGTGTGTGTGTGTGTGGTCCTCAGCTGGGTGTAGCCATCGGTTTCCTGCTGCCTCCGGTTTTAGTTCCCAACACGCCGGACGACATGGAGCTGACGGCTCACAACATCAGCATCATGTTCTATGGCACCGCCGCCATCTCCACCGCCCTCTTCATTCTCACGGTCATAGGTACGCACACGCGCGCGCGCGCACACACACACACACACACACACACACACACTCCTGCCACACATTACTGTGTTTAGATGTGTTCCATTGGGTTTGTATTGTATTGTCTGTGTGTGTGTGTGTGCGTGTGTGTGTGTGTTTTCTTGTTTTTATTCCAATTGAGGACATTACATGCACACCAACCCAACGGGGACACGTGTCTCTTCTGGGTACACACAGTCTCCACTTAACATTCAGAACATCCAGAAATCCTACATTGAGGACATTGGATGTATCCAGTTTAAGTTCAGGACCTTCAGGTTTTTTTTTACCTGATATACATTTCCCTTTTACTATTTCTGCGCATTGTTCCTCGTCGGGAGGACACACAGTACCAATCAGAAAACGGAAGAGGTTTTCTCTTTTCAGGCTTCTGGGTAGACATGCTTTGCATGTGTAAATGGAGATCAGTTTGAAGTCAAAACACGACCTTTTCCGAAACCTAACTTCGTTTTGTTATGGTCTAAACCTTCCCAGAGGACAAACCTCTCCCCACGTAAAATGTTAGGCAAATATCTCGGGTTGAAAAATGAGGTCAACACACAGTCTGGTAAATGTCGTCTGCCACTTTATTGCCTCTTTAAACAACGCAACGCCCGTGGGTTTTAATGAGTGCACAGGTGAGAATACAAGGTATGTAGCTGTCTTCTTTTTTCTTTAACTCCAGTCATCCAGGACCGCCCCCTCCTCCCTCCCAGTCAGGCCCAGGCCATCCTACCAGACCGTCCCCCTGGGGATTACTCCTACAAGCGGTCCATCCTCAACCTGATGAAGAACAAACCCTTCATCCTGCTGCTTGTCAGCTACGGTAATATTTTTTGTTCCTACTCCCACGGATCAGCAACACATAGCACATTCCCCCCCTTCCCACCACCATGTGTGACATAGCAAGACACACACACGCACACACCTTTCCTCAGTCGGACCCACCCTTTGTTTTGTCCTGCGTTCGACAGGCCAGCGTTAAGAAGAGTGAGGGGACTGTTTTTCCTGCATTCACAGAGACTCTGTAACTTAGCAACAGCCAATCAGAGAGAGAGAGAGGTGTTGAGACATTTCCTCCAATGACCCAAATGTCCTCGTACTGAATCAGGGACACTGATTTTTGCAGACGTGACGCCATGAGAAAACATCAAGACCAAACTGGCTTCTAATCTCAGTGGACTCACTTAGGAATGAGAAGAAGAAAAAAAAAAAAGACCTGCACCCTCTCAGCCCGTTTTCTCCTCTGCCTGCAGGCATATTGACCGGTTCCTTCTACTCTGTCTCCACACTGCTCAACCAGATGATCTTGGACAGCTTTACGGTGAGAAAAAACCACTCCACTAAAATCCACTTGATCATTCTCTGTGGTCAGGTGGGGTTCCAGAGCTGAGGATTAGGGTCTTGTTGGTTTGTCCTGGTGGACGCACGTCCTTCAATCGTGTCTTGAGACCATTTGTCTTAACGATTCTTCTGATCACCCACGTCTTTGTTTTTTTTTTGTTTTTTTAAGAACTAAAAGCATCGCATCGTTGTTTTGAGCCACATTGTGTTATAGACCAGACCACTTGGTCTTTTTCTGTCACTGCAAACACTTCACTTTCACCAAAAATCTGTTTTTGGACATTTCGTTTTTTCCAGACAGGAAGTGATTGTCTGAGTTCGATAGCTGCTTTAAAGCATTCCTTCACACACAAGCGCAACACTAGCGGAACATGTGACACTCACACCGCACTCTTTTAACTCCTCCCCTCTTGACCCCTCCTCAGGGTCAGAACCAGGAGTTGAATGCTGGGAGAATCGGTTTGACTCTGGTGGTTGCTGGGATGGTGGGATCCATCTTGTGTGGCCTGTGGTTAGACCACACAAAGACTTACAAGTAGGGTCAATAGATGACATTTATTGTATTATTATCCTTTCTGTATTCTCCTGCAGCGAAAACCTCTTTTTATTATTATATATCTTTTTATCCTTTTTTTTTCACAATTGCAACTGAAATGTATAACCCTCATAAGACGGGAGGACAAAAAGAAACAAAAGAATCCTGGGTTTAGCCAGTCCACCTTCATGTTCTGGTCCAATGTGTCTCCGTAGTCCATCCTCATTTCTGATTTGATTTAAATGCTGAATCCCCGCTTGTGTCGCTACAGGATGACGACTCTGCTCGTCTACGTCCTGTCGTTTCTGGGCATGATCATCTTCACCTTCACTCTGGACCTGGGGAACATCTACCTGGTCTTCTTCACCGCAGCGGTCCTGGGGTACGACGCCGCACAAAAAGCTGCGGAAACCGGAATATTACACACCGCAGCTGCTTCTGAGCTGCTGCTGTTTCCTTTAGAATCTTAATATTGATATTTCATGATGACACATTCAAACGTGTGCTTTTGAATAAAACTCTGTGGCAGCTAGGAGATTATATATAAGAATATGATTAAATCCAGGCCTTACTTGACGTATTATTTCATCCATGCGACGTCTTCTGTGTTCTAGGTTCTTCATGACCGGTTATCTTCCTCTGGGCTTTGAGTTCGGGGTGGAGATCACCTACCCGGAGTCTGAAGGGACGTCGTCGGGTCTCCTCAACGCCTCCGCACAGGTATGAAGGTTCATGACATTGTTTTTACGGAAAATATCGCAACTTCATCGCGACATGACGTCCTTCACCATGTCCTTGGATCATAGAGGAGGAAAACCGCTTTCTGTTTTCAAATCAAAGGACGAATAAGAGATTATTGCCATTGTATTTGATGATGATGGTGTGTGTGTGTGTGTGTGTGTGCGTGTGTGCAGACATTTGGGATCATCTTCACGGTGATTCAGGGCAAACTGATCACACGTCACAATCCCCTGGCCGGAAACGGCTTCCTCTGCGTTTGGATCTTGATCGGAATTCTGCTCACAGGTAGTGTGTGTGCGTGCGTGCGTGCGCGCTCATTGGTGTGGGGCTAACCACGTATTCCAGAGATTCAAATGTTCTCGTTTGACCTTTTAGCCTTAATCAAGTCGGAGCTGAAGAGACACAACGTCAACGTGGGAGCAGGGAGCAAAAACCTGCAAGCGGTGAGTACACAAAATGCACACAAGCGTCACACATTGTTTATTCCCAGGCCTCCCATCCACATGGCTCCATCACAGAGTTGAAAGGCCAAAGAGGTCAGTTGTTATGACGAACTTCTTGAAAACCAATGTTCAACTGTGACATAAACAAGGAAACCAAAAATGGGAAGCACTCTCCTTGACTTTGTCTTGACCTTCAGACGCCTGGGATTCTTGGACCTTTCTCTACACAAACTCTCGTTAAAAAGATTTAATGAGCCCTGTTCTTTTTGGAAAGAAGTTCCTGCTTTGACGTTGCTCAGATACTTCTCGCCTCCTCTGAAATGAAACGGATGACCTGAAATTCCTTCCGAAGGTGCCCAGCAGAGCAGAATCCATTCCTTTTCTTTATTCGTCTCCTTCTTTATCCTCCTCCCAGCAGAGAGCACATTTTATGCAGGGCTGATTTTTTTTGATTTTTTTCGCCTCTCCCATAGATCCCTAACGAGTGTCCCGAGGACGGCCCTTCAGACAAAAAGGCCGAGAACGGCCTGGACCTGAAGTCGTCTCTCAGCTTCTCCCGCCAAACCTCGTTGTGACTCTGACGAGTCCTCGGAGGACAGGACGAGGGGGGACGCTCTGTCCCGGGACGCATCCCAAAGGTGAACCTCGGTCTTTTGATTGGCCCCGCTTCATATCCTGGATATTTCCAAGGACAGGCTGGTGTGTGTGAGCCGTGAATGATGAAGACGAAGCACAGCCACAGTGGGAGCACTGGAGGATCTGAAAATACTTGAATCGTTTTTGGTTTCTTGGTTTATGCAAAAACTGGCTCCTCTGTTCTCTTTTGGGGTTAGTTACTGGGCTAAAAGACGAGTCTCTGGGAAGAGGAAATCGTTTTTTTCTTTCTTTCTTCTTTTTTAGTCCCCTTTTGAGCCCCTCACACAGATTTGACTTGAATCGATATGACGCAACAGTTGCGATATGAATAAGACGAGATGCAGCTTTAAAAGACGGTGGTTTTGCCAAAAGCAGAACAGGGAGGGTGAAGGCCATTTTGCAAGAGCCACCTTCGTGAGTCAAATCAAGCCACTTCTTCGGGAGCCCTGTGAAAACACGATGATTCATTTACTTGAGTGAATCTCGTATGTTTGGAATTCTTTTTTATTTGGACTTTTGAAGCCACTTGTCTTAAAGCAGACGATGACATGTTTGGCGACAGCACAAACTTCCTGAGTTCAGCGCACAACAAAAAAAGAATACACGCACAAGTTTTCCACCTGGATTCCTGTCCTGTGGTTGTGGGTCTGTGAGACGGAAGCAGCTCTGCCCGGGACGAGCACAAAAAACGAAATGAACATTTCCAAAACCGCCTGTTTTTCTTAAAAAAAACAAAACAAACAAAACTGTAGGAAGGAGAATGTCTGCTTGAAAGTTCTTGATTTTCTCCATTTCCTGCTTTCCTGCAGAATCAGATCAGAAATATACTCAACAGATGCATCATCCTAGGATGAGAGGAAAACGCACGGTACTCGCTTTAATATTCAAGGCATGCACCAAAATGGTTTCATGAAAAAATGATTCTCATATACTCCTATATCATTCATTCTCATATACCTTTTTACTGGAATGGGACATTCTGCCTCATGAGTACTTTTATGGTATGATTGAATGCAGGACTTGAACTTGTTTTTTTTATTCTTTTATATTGATATTTGGGGCTTTTAACCACTAAAACATTAATTGTAGGAGAAAGCTGTTCATCAACGAAAGGAATTTGAAAGTGAGGATTCACGTCCGGTCGGAAAGGCTCTTTCTCTCTGTTTACAATTGGGTTTTTTTATGTGTTTTCCAAATGCAGATTTACATGTCGCGTCACTCTTCAAACAACTTGTTTTTCCTTGTGAAAAAATGTATTTATATGTAAAACTGTGGGAACAATTTTCTTTGCTTGGGGTAGATCAGTTGTTAAAAACCTTATTTTATAACCTTTAAAATGCACTGCAGTCTTGTTTGTGAAATTATTATCATTTTTTTAATTAACATAGTTTTATTTTTTGATCCTAAAAGGAAAAAATAGCGCAGATTAAATGTAACCTGTGGGACTTTTTAGACCACATGTGTTTTTATAGTTTAAAAACAATATTAGTATTTTTCTTCAGCCTCATGTTGAGTAGCCATATTTGCCTCCGTCTGCTTCTGTCCGGGTCAATGCTCTCTCCTCCACTGAATCCAAAAAAAACACATTTTTTTTTTTTTTTGACTTGGCAACTTATCTCAGCTGTGGAACTTGGCCTTTTGTCCAACTTCTTACCTCTGGGTTTGAGAAATAAAATAAATAATGTTTATGTAAACATGCACAATATTTATTTGATGGTACTTTCAATAAATGTGTGGTTTCCTTCATTTGTGCAGCCGTGGGACCTGCCGTCAAGCTAAAATCATTCTGAACACTGACGGACAATAGGGTTGTAACTTGGAAACACACAATATGCAGACGACGTTCGTCTGTTCGTCTCTGTTGAAATCGAGACACACAAACAAACATCCTGACAATAAAATAACTTTTACTTCAATGTCTTTTTTTCCTGACACAACAGTTTGGACCTTATCCCTAAAAAGAATTCCTCTGTTTATCATTATCTTCATCTGTTTTTAAGTTTTCACGTGGCTACTTTGTTATGGAATATAAATGTTGCTTCATTTCTGTGGCTTTAAAAAAATATATATACTGTATATATCTATTTTCGGTTCCTGTTCTAACACGTCTTCCCACGACTCCAACCCCGAAAATAAATATTCACTCCAATCAAGTTCATCACATGACGCCTGCGTCAAAGCAAGAGGGTGGAAGTCGTCATACTTGTTTGCGTAAAGCTTGTTTACCGCAAGTTTTCTTAGAGCCATTTCCACATGCTGGGGGCGATGGTGGCACAGGAAGTGCAGCAGAAGCCCATTGGACACAGAGTGAGATCGAAAACACTCACACAGCCTCATTCTCACAGGGAGAGGCAGAAAATGGCTCTACTGCACTTCTTCATGGTTGTGCTTCAGTTTCAATGTAAAGCGCTATTTTTATTTTCTTCTTTAAATGAGAATCACAGATGAGATTTATTCTTCCATCCAAGCTCACAATCAAATGCTGTTTTATTTTCTCTCTGCAGCTGGGATCTGTGTCGATGGCGTCAACCTCTTCCACAGACTTGGAGAGGACGCTGAGCTGAGATGTCACAACAGCACGCCGTCATTGTCCGACCCATCGTGCGGCAACATCGTTTGGTTTTTCCAAAACCTTATGTCCAGTCCAAAGCCTGAAACCATCACTCTGTTTGAAGGGGGAGTTTTTAAGAAGGACGCCGATCAAGCTCGGAGACTCGGCGTGGACCCAGTCTGCTCTCTGCTCATCCACGGCCTCGCCAGCCAGGACGCCGGACGCTACATCTGTCGAATTGGGAGAGAAAATGACCATGACACCCAGGCGTATCTGAGTATTCTCACCAGTGAGTGCAGCTTTTATTTTTTGAACTTATTTACATTGCATTTGACTTGGATCAAGACAACACCACCGCACTTGTCCATTTCCACTAAGGCTAACTGAGTTATAATCGCTGCTGATTTTCTATATTTACTCAGTTGATTTGTACATATGTACATATGCACATACGTGACGCCCTTTGTCTGTTTCCTTGGTTCCTACTAAAACTCACGTCAAACGCGTTTTTTTTCCTCTCAGTCTCTCCATCAGATCCAAAAACGGATGGAGACGTGGCGCTAACGTGTTCCCTGCTCACCATACTTCCCGTCTGCCAGGCGGACCGACTGCGGTGGGTGGACGAAGGCGTCGGGTCAAAGGTCACGAAAAAGGACTGCGTCTCTATTCTGACTGTGAGCCACACGCGCAACAGGCAGTACACCTGCCAGTACGTTGACAAAAACACGCTAATCGAGGCTGACTACACTCTGGTGGTCACAGGTAGGAGAGCGCTTTGAATTTGTTGTGGAATTTGCTCATTACAAAGCGATGAATCGCGATAAAAAATGAAAGCCATGCCCACAAAAGGATTATTCAGATCATATTTATGTTACAGAACAAATAGAGCACGTTTGTCTGTCTGAATCTTTTACTAGATGACGTGATTAAGGAAAATAGCAATTAGCGGATGTGTTTCAGAGGAAGTGTATGATCTGACCACAGATCTGCCCTCCGTCGTCATCGGAGCGTCCGTGGGAGGGTTCCTCCTGCTGCTGCTGCTGCTGCTCGCTATCGTCGCTGTCCTCTTCAAACGCAGGAAAAAAAACCCACTGGAAGAAAGTCAGTAAAACCAGATGCATATCTGATTAATAATAATAATAATGAATCCTTAATTTGATGTGTGAGAGTTTGCGCTGTTACCTATGTGGTTAACCACGTCAAGAATAGAATCGCGCTTTGCATGTTGGTTTAAAATCAGTCAATTGTAAGAAATTAAAATTATTTCTCTTTTTTCAGGTGTTCAGAAACCAAACACACCCACTGTGAGTTCAACACTTTCTGGAATGTTCTTGTATTATTATTATTTTTATAGGTTATATATTTTCTAACCCACTGATCTACCTCGCCAGCATGTCAACATACATTTCATAGATTGGAAATGCAGATATAATATTTGCACTTTGTAAAATCAGGTTGAGTTGGAGAGCAATCTGACCTACATCACTGTGAAACACGACAACAAACACAACGGCCCTAAACACAAGGTCAGTGGCCACATACTTCTATAACGACCTTAAATGTGGTTTGCAGTCGTAAATTGTAGATTGTACACAAGTGCACAACGGTAAATTTTAAATTTAACTCATGAGGCATGTCGCCATTTTCAGTTCCTGTTTAGGAGTGACTGACTTCTGTAAAAAAAGCTATATTTGAACAAATACATGAAGTAACTATTGATGTGATTATATGTAATCATGGTTTACAGATCAGACAGGAGGAGAATGTGACTTACTCCACAATCAAGACTCAAAGGAAGACAGGAGTGGATCCTACGATTGTCCTATAAGCAATCAGAGAATGTGATGTCAGAGGCTCGGATCCAACTTACAGGAAGTGAACAGCTGGATTGAACAGGAACGTTTCATTCATCATGATTTCAAATTGTACACGGGGTGGAATTTAATATGTCATTCAGCGTTATTTTGTTTGCTGTCATATAAAAAGACGCGCAGCTTTGTCTTTCCCTGGTCAGCGATACTGCACGAAACGAAAAACGGAAACTGATCTTTCCGTGAAAACAATATTTCACTATTTGGATTCACCCAACTGATTTAAAAGTGCCTGGGTGTGTTCTATTGCTAACTCACAATATATGTAAGCGGAGGAGGCAGTGTAAGGTGAAGAAACGCATTCATTTATTTTCTTGAAGAGGTTTGCATTTTATTTTATTCACTTACATCAGGGGAGTTTAACATACTGTTTAGCCACATCATGAGTTTTTTTGTTTTTTTTCCCAAGCCCTCCTGGTCCCCCTCACTCAAAGGGGACAGCGCACAGTCCCCAGGGCCTCCTTCGCCGTCTCGTATCCGGCCAGAAGCACCGCTTTCTCAGGTCCCGTATACACCTGACCCGCCTTCTTTGGACAGCTGAGCACAAATACGACACAAACACACCCGTGTGATGAACCAGACCCTTCACCTTCATTAATGTGTGGTATGGCCTCTTCGGGTCCGGCTCTGGGTCCTGGGGGCTCCTTGGAGCTGTAACAGGAAACCAAGTACCCGAACAGCAGGACCAGGTTTGCAGAAACACGTCTAAGGTCCCCATGGCTGCAAACGCAGTGTCCTGTGAAATGTGAAATGACCCCTGTAATGGCCCTGTAGAACCTCAGGCTCTGGTTACGGTAATGTGGCAGAGAGGGACGTCTGCGTGGTTTT
Organism: Colistium nudipinnis; assembly: GCA_016785305.1. Classification (NCBI taxonomy): domain Eukaryota; kingdom Metazoa; phylum Chordata; class Actinopteri; order Pleuronectiformes; family Rhombosoleidae; genus Colistium; species Colistium nudipinnis. Next base: position 1,037 of record JAFBJU010000365.1, on the reverse strand, counting down.
ACAAACGCTAAAAAGAGGCCCCGCCCATGGGAGGAGCCAACTCTACAACATGGCGGGTGTAAAACAGCTGGAAAAAGTTCCTATTCAGCGTTTATTTATGATGTGAGCGTTTGTGTGTGGATTTCAAATCAATTGTTGTAAAATGTATTTCCAGACATAAACTCCCAGCATGCGCCACTCCCCTTGTCTCATGCAGGTGTGCTTCAGGTAACTCTGTGGCGCTGAGTTCAGGACAAAAAAAAACCGGAAGAAGCCAGTCTTGATTTACGTTTATTTAACCTAACGTCGAGAGCAATAGTTTACTATCCGTGTTTGAGTTGGATCTGGAGCTGCTTTGCATGAACACCACCTCCTTTCATTCTCAAAACAGGTTTGGTGAGTAACTTAAACAAATCAATGGGTGCAAGGGGCTGAAGAAGCAGTTTGCAGTATACTCTTTGTACATATATTTTTCTTTTCTTCTTGTGCCTGTGTGGTGTTGAATTTATTCTCTCCTGTGGTTACGCCTTGTGCGCACAAAGCTTGTAAGGCCCAGTACTGAGGGTGAGTCCAACGCGTGGAGTCAGATCCAGCTGCTCCTCAGAGACCCCTGGTGGAGGAGAGAAGCGGAAGCGCTGCAGGAGGGTGGAGAAGAAGAGGAAGAGCTCCATCCTGGCCAAACTCTCTCCCAGACAAGGTGAAGAAGAAGAAGGGATGAAGATGAAGGAGCTCACCCACCTGCAGAGAAAGGCATGAAGGCGTCTCTCGTCACAAACTTTCTCTCTGTGTCATTTTACAAAGGGGAAAAAAAGGAGGAGGAGCCAACTCTGAAAAATGGGGGGAGGGTAAGACCCGTGGAAAGACTTCTTACTCATGTTGTTGTAAAACATCTATTTACATAACGTGGGTGTTTTTCTTGTGTGTGTATTTATTCTTTGTCCTATTTTGAGCCACACATCAAATACATGTTATTCAGTAAAGAAAAATCACATAGCATTTATATGATTTATATTTTGTAGGAAGATGGGGGTAAAAGGGTATTTTAATTTAATCGACCA
>JAFBJU010000357.1:701120-720029 GCA_016785305.1 Colistium nudipinnis | reverse complement strand
TTACTATAGCCTTACCTTCGGGCCCAAAAATTCCAAATTTTCAAAAATTGGAAAACACTCGAAACTCGCACAGCAGCATCGGCAGGGCTTAAAAATAGGGTAGGTGCGAAAATAAAGTTTAAAGGTTGAAATAAAAGGTATTTAAATCAAAGCCACAAATGTAAACCTTTCCATCTTTGCACAAAGTTCTTGTTATCGTAAGACTCGTATTCTTTTAACATGGAACTGAAACATAGTTCCTAACTGCTGTTTTTCCTCTTTGGTCTGCAGCTCCAATTAGCTTCACCCAGGTTCCTGTGTGCCTACGGCTTGACAGTGTGATAACTAGAGAGCCAATTAAGTTTTCTGACAATCTGTTGATAAGGACCCACATGCTCTGAGTTAATGTACGAAGAGCGCAGTGACACCTTATCAAAGCCACCCTAATGACTTGCACGGCCTCACCTTAAAGCAAGAGATACCGTCACTGATGGGAATGCAATTAAATCAAGTGTCACATGCCCATATTCGTTCATTTTAGTTTGTTGTCTTCACTGCACCCTGTATACTGTTAACGAACACACAATCAATACTCACTGTGTTTGTTTTTTCTCTCTTCAAGGAATCAAAGATCAACTCATTGATTTTGGGCTTTGTGGGATGTGGGACCATCTGCCACGGGACATTCGTTTCTGAAGACCACCAGGTATTTTTACTTTCTGTTCTAAAAAGGAAAAAAAAAAAAAACTTTTGTAACATAACACAGCCATCTGGAAATAACATTTTTGAAATACTACACTTCCGCTTTACTGTGAAATATACATTTAAGGCCATTTACAGAATTACATATATAAAATACTATAAAACAGCCAGGAAAATAGAAGTATGTACATTTTCCTGCTTGAAGATGTCAATTATAAACAAAAAAATCAGGCTCAGAGTCCATTTTTGATTCAGGCCCACAACCTGCATTATTACAAGATAATTTAGTGACATGTGTTCCATTATAGTATTTTAAGATATCAAGACAATGAAGTTAAATGCACACATTAGGACAGTAGGTACTCTGAGGGTCGACACACAGAGCTGGACTGTTAATTCAAAAGAGGCCACAACTGATGTCTGAGTATGGAACGCCCACTCTGTGTCAAGTCTGTTGTACCGGCATGTTTAACTTATTTTTTTAATATAACATCAAATGTTTACTGTTAGCTTAAGTAAGGAGTAAAGCTGGTAAGGTTGCAGTGAGATTCATAACCCAAACTCGCCAATGTGTCAGTTTACATCTTGACAAAGTGCTGTGAAGAGTAAAAGAAAAAGCAATACTCACTTTGTCTTTCTGTTTCTCTTCAAGTGATCACAGATTGACTCCATGATGTTGGGACCAGGGCTCTGCGGGATTTGGACCATTTGCTTCAGGACATTCGTCTCTCCACATCTCTGAAGACCGTCAGGTATTTTTGCGTTTCCCAATTTGTTATTCTGTGTGTGTGTGCGTGCGTGTGTTAGGCCTGGCTATCTTGTTGCTTGACTCACAATCAGGGATTTGTCTCAACATGTCTGATTTAAAAATATCTTAGATAATTTTTCTCTTTGGTTTTTTTGTCCTTTACAAGAATTGTAACATTCATCAAAACATATTTGCAGCGTCACGTAAAAGCATTTTCGTTAATTACTGTCATTACAAACACTAATGTATTACGTATGTGTGATCAATTCTGTTGATCAGTGGGAAAACCAAATTAATAATTGGACATTCCGTTTCTATCTGAAGGGTAAATGGAGGGGAGCTGCTCAACGCCATGTCAATATACAGCTAATTAGAAGTATGGGGGATGTTAGGGGACAAACGGCAGTGTATGTTTGTTCACAAAAGAAGTAAATTAGTCTTCAGTAAAGGACAGTAAAACCAAACGGCTCTAGAAGTGTGTGAGGAAAGGAATTATTTTAGTCATGAGTTTCTTTGGCTTAAAATGAGATATGTGGATCTAGTGGTTTGTGAATTGATGGAACACTGCCCTCATCTGGTCATTTTAGTGGGCCAATAATGTATTTAACCCTTTTTTCTGAGCCTAGTGATGATAATAGTGATAAGTGAGCAGACAATTGAATAATCATGGGGTATTTTAATTTCTGGGTAGAGTTTTAATTTAAAAAGTGCGACTTTCTGCAATTAAAGCACGTCAGCATTACTTTAAAATTCAAGGTTAATCAAATCAACATAGTGATCTATATAATTTAGTCCATCTACACACTCGGTGCACCGAGGGTGTACACACAGAGCTGGACTGTTAATTCAGAAGAGGCCACGACTGTTGTTTAAGTCAGAAACGCACACTCAGTGGTACCAGCATCTTCCACCTTTTGTCTAATCATTAAATGAAATGTTAAATGTTAGATCTTTGTAAGGAGTAAGGCTTTGTGATGAGCTGCAGTGAGACTAGTAGCCCAAACAGTGAATCTTTCTAAGTGTAGTGAAGAGCAAATGACAAAATCAATACTCATTGTGTCCGTTTTTCCTCTCTTCAAGGAATCAAAGATCGACTCAATGATGCTGGGACCGGGGCTCGGTGGGATCAGGACCCTCTGCTTCGGGACATTCATCTCTGCACATCTCTGAAGGCCATCAGGTATGTTTGCGTTTTCATGACACTGGGTGCCTCGTTACTTTGTTGCTTAGAGACTTGACGCACAGGCAGACAAACCGTCCTTACAGATGGATGTGGCTAAACAAATCTATACATGTAAGATGTAAAAACATGTTCGATTATGTCGCGCTTTGGTTTTGGTGTCCTTTACAAGAATGTTGAACATTATCTAAAGATATTAGCAGCTTCATGTAAAGCATTTTCGTTAATTACCGACATTACAAAGAATGATTAATTACATACGTTTTGTATGTGAGAAAATTGTGTTGATCAGTGGGAAAGCCAAATTACTAATTGGTCACTGAGTTACTATATGAAGGCTAAATGGAGGAGTGCTGCACCCTGGTTAACTCCATGTCAATACACAGCTAATTAGAAGTATGGGGGATGTTAGGGGACAAACAGCAGTGTATGTTTGTTTACAGAAGAAGTAAATTAGTCTTCAGTAAAGGACAGTAAAACCAAACGGCTCTAGAAGTGTGTGAAGATACAAACACTGCCCTGATCTGGTCATTTCGGGAGTCCAATAACATTATTATTATGAATACTTCCCTCTCCTCCTAATGACAATAATCATGACAGGTGAGCAGACAATTGAATCATCACAGGGTTTTTTAATTTTTGAGTAGAATTCTCATTTATACAGTGTGCTTGCAAAAAGTTTAAAGATCTCTGTATCAAAAAAAGGAAAAAAAAATATTTTGTACCATTACTATTTGGAACTAACATTTGAGAAATACTTTACAATTAAAACATGTCAGCGTTACTGTAAAATATAAAGTTAATCAAGTCTACATAGTGATCTATACAATTTAGGCAATCTCCAGAATTATATATATATAAAGTACTATAAAACAGCCAGGAAAATAAAAATATGTACATTTTCCAGCTTGGAAAAAAAAACAATTATAAACAAACAAAAAAAACGAGGCTCAAAGTGTTAACATTTTTGATTAAGGACCACAGGGTGCCTTATTAGAAGATAATTTAGTGGTATGTGCGCCATGACGGTATTTATATGATCGAGACAATACAGTCATTAGGACAGTAGGTGCGCTGAGCGTCTAACACACAGAGCTGGGCTGTTCAAGAGCCCACGGCTGAGGTTTAAGTAAGACACCCACCCTCAGTCGGATCAGCATCTTTCACATTTTGCCTTAATATTAAATAAAATCAAAGTCAAATGTTAGATCACGTAAGGAGTAAGGCACCTTGGGGTAGACATTTGTAGTACCAAACGTACGTATATGTACAAACAGTGTTTAAACAGATTTCAGAGTCATCGGCTGGTTAAAATCGTGGGTGCTGAAAGGAACTGCAGTTACCTCTGTGTGCGCGGCGTCTTCCTGTCCTTCAGGGAAGGGAGGAGTCGGGCAAAGGTCAGGTAAAGGCACAGTGGGAGTGGCCTCCCGCCGGGGAGACTCCAACTCTCCCCGCTGCAGAATGGAGGGCGGGACTCCCCTCACTCTTTAGGGTTGGCACCGTGCGCCAAGCATACGCCTCTCGTCCCGTATTCCAGAGTCACAGAACTAAAGTTCGTTTGAGAACCAGCAGCGGTCCAACTGATTGTGGCTTTATCCACTTTGGTTGCAGGTGGCGGCGGGTATACGGGCTGGTGGTGCCTCTCCATTCAGAGTCCGAGTTCTTTAGTGTGGAGCGCTAAGGCCGATGGAACCTGGGAGAGAGAGAGCAAGAGGTCAGTATATGTTCCAAAAAGAAAACAGAGATAATTATTAACTCAGAAAACGGTAGTGGTGAATTATTGATGTAATGCGGGGTATGAGCCTGACCTGGTATAGATCCTGCTTTCTTCGTGAACCTCCATCTCCGAACTCTTGAATTCATTGAGCTCCTTGCGGATGGCAGCCTGCGTGGAGACATGAGAGCAACAGAGTTTCAGCGGGAATATCTCTATCCGCGTCTGGCGATAGAACGCAAAGGAAGTGCATGAGAAAAGCTCTGCGCGTTTAGATTACTTCTCACTGTTGCTATACCAGACAAACAGTTGTTGGTTTAATTGGTTCGAACGTACATATATTTATGCTCCTTCATATTTGTTTTCCCCCAGGCACCATTGGGCCGTGTAATTGACTGGATAAAACTCAACCCAGTCATTAAGCAGCATCTGTATTGCATTCTTAGGATTCTTCTCGATACCTAATCTGCCTGCAGTGCAAGAAGCTGCCTTCGCTGTCGCTCGAAAAATAACAGCAGAAAACCTCCGAGAAAAGAAGCTCCGAGAGGTGTTGCGTTGTTGTGTGCAAGTGTTGTGTCTCACCTTGTCAGCAGGAGTGAGCTTGGTCCACGGCTTGTCTGCTCGCCGGTCGTAGTCCTGGGCGTGGGTGCACTCGACGTACTCGTGGAATCGCAGGATCTTCCTCGCCTGGAGTTCGGCCACCGTGGGCCTCTGGGACAGCTGGGGGGGGACGACGACAAACAGGGGGATTAAAACCAGGTGATCCCCACGGAAACGGTGACATCCCGGATATATTGTTGAATGCACGATAAGAGTTATCGCGGGGGTCTCTCTGACCTTTCTGGTGAGCCTCCGTTTGATCTCGCACCTCTCCGTTCGTCGGTCCGCTTCGTTCTTGGCTGCGGGAGAGAACACATTCCGTGAGAGAGGGGAAACCCTGCAGCTAGTCGGGCACGTTCAAAGTCAATACATTTTTACACGGTCCCTAGGGACAACACGTTCCAAATCAATTTGGTAATTATAACGCGCTCAATAAAAAGGTCGTTTGTGGGAACGTGCCAGTCTTCAAGTAAAGTGAAGTTCGAGTGAGTTTGAACAGTCGGGCATTGATAGACTTTTCTGGCAGAAATACACGACACCAATTAGAGCGCGTGTTCCAAGTAAGGTTATTGTATTATGATGACTGTGTGCGGCGCATACAGTCCCTGGAGTTATTCGAATCAAACGCATGATCTCAATAACCCCAACTGTTTACTACGACTGTGCCCGAGGACGAATGACTCGCGCGATCCGGATCGTCTTACCTTGCAGGATGTTTCTCTGCTCCAGCTCGTCCGCTGATGGCCTCTGACTCAGCCGCCTGAAGATGGAGAACACGAATGATGAACCGCTCTCAGGTATGCCCTATCGGCCGCTTTTATGACTTTGGCAGAAATGTCTCGGATTGAGTGCAGCATCAAGTCGTGAGAGTAATAGGTTTAAAAATCTAATATTTTGTGGTCAGTGCTAAAGAGCTGGGGTATTTTTTGCTCAGGGTTGTCATACAGTCAGAATCTTATACCGGCAAATGGCTAGAGGTCATACGAATTCATTAATTTTGGACGACATGCTATGATATTTTGATGTATTTTTAGACGTTAGACTTACTATACTATGAGGTTTTGATTCATCTTGGACGACATACAATACTATGAGTTATTGGTCCAATTTTAGACTACATATTATACTATGACATTGCGATTATTTTTGAACGACATATAATACATTGAGGTTATACTATGACATTTTTAGACCGCTTACTGTACTATGAGGTTTTAATTAATATTTGGCCTGCATACAATAACTATTGATTTAATTTTGAAGGACATACTATACTTTGATGTTTTGATTAATATTTGGACAGCATCCAGTACTGAATTTATGGTCCAATTTTAGACCACATATTATACTATGACCTTTTGATACATTCTTGGATGGCATACAATACTATTAAGGTTATTGATCTAATTATGCTTTTAAAACTTACTATACTATGAGTTTTGGGTCAAATTTAAGACTACATATTACACAATCACATTTGGATTATTTTGACGTCATACTTTACTTTGAGGTTTTGATACATTTTTGCAGGGCATACTATACTCTGGGCTTTTGATTAATATATGGACGACATATTATCCTATGATTTTTTCATGAATCTTTAGAAAACTTATTGTACTATGAGGTTTTGATTCATTTTGGAACAAATTACTATACTATTGAGGTTATTGATTTAATTTAGGATGACATACTTTACTATGAGTTTTTTGGTCAAATGTTGTATTATATATTGTAATGTGAAATTTAAGAATTTACTATGCGATCTTGATTCATATTTGGACGGCTTTTTATACTTTGGGGTTTTGATTAATATTCGGACGACATACAATAGGTAATCCATCTAAATTTGGATGCTGTTTTTAGTGAAATTTTAAACGACATGTTATACTAAAAGATTATCATGTACATAAGTCAGCCAATATGATGAAAGTCCTTTACCTTGTCAGTGTAGAGCTGATCTTGTTCCTCACTGCCTCCCACTGCTCCCGGCTGTGCCAGCTCATGCCGTCGTGGTTCCCTTGAGGCTCCCTCTCCTCTCTCTCTTGTCTCTCCAGCCTCAGGGCCAGCGTGTCCTTTCTCTTCACACGACTCGCTAACCCACCTGTAACACACGTGACACGTATACTTGTAAATAAAGACTCATTTAAGTTTCTTGTTTCTTCAGTGCGTTGCTACTAGTACCCTAATTTTGGTATGATGTGAAATATTAACCAGTGTGATGGTTTGATTTTAACAAACCACAAATCCATTCCTCGACAACTGTCCATCTTCGCTTTCTGTGAATTAGAAACTTGGAAGCTTCTATGAATGCTCTTCTCCAAAGCAGCTCTTTGACCTAGTGCGCACACACACTGAGAGAGCCTCTTCAATTTAGCTATTCCTTGTGCTGAAGATGAGGCTAAATACTTTTTAAAATAACTGTACATATCAGCAGGCTGTATTCTATATTATCATATACGTTACAAAGTATTATCATCACATATGTTAATGTACCTACAATTTCGAGTACACATCAAAGGGTATGGGGTACTTGGTAAGGCTTAAAATAGAAATTAGAAGTTGAAATTTAACAAAGTCTAATCTTAAAAATATATTTCAGATGACTTGAAGGAATGCCTATTAGCAGAAAGAGGTGATATTCGGGTCATTTTCACACACTGACAGTAAAAAAGTATTTTTAACCACAGCACTTCAATCTACCATTTCTCCTGTATAATTTATAATAAATATACATGTTTACGGGTATAATTTCATCAATTAAGCAGTATTTGAATTACAAAACTTACTTGGAGGGCCTTCCTCATCGTCATCGTCATCATCGTCTCTGTAAAGGATGGGGCCGTCAGAGTCAGACTCCTCCTCGCTGTCCCCGTGACCTCCGCCCTCATGGATGACTGAGACTCTGGGGTCGCCAACCAAACCCCTTCTGCTGCGGGGCTCCAAGTCTGGCTGGCGGGAAGGACGCTGGGGCTGAAGCTTCCGCATCTCCTCCTCCATGTCAAAGTCGTCATCTTCTGGCCTAAACAGAAACACGGAGTCAGGGCTCTGAACCTAAGGGCCAGGACGATACATTTTCAAGCACCGATGTTAGGTGAGCATATAATGCACAGGACGTGGAACACTTACAGCCTGAGAGGTTCGATGGTGACCGGGAGAGAATGCCTCGAGTTACCGCCGGCATCTGCGAGGAAATCTGGAGGAGACTCGAACAGTAGTGAGTGGGCCCTCTGAGAACCATCGGGGTTAGGCTGAGCTTGGCCGGGGCTGGCCAGGGCTCTCTGGATGAGGATGTGTAGGGGGATGGATGGAGGCTGGCTGGGAGGCTCCGTGGTCGGGGCGGAGGGATCCGCTTGACCAGCCGAGGTGACGCTGGGCGGCTGGAGCGACTGAACCCTGGGAGGTGATGGGGGTATGTGGGTCGGCGGTGAAGGCAGAGTGTCAGTGGAGTTCTGAGGCGCTGCAGCGTTTGTTTTGTCCTCGCTGTTATCGCCTTTCAGGAAAGCAGGGTGCGCCGGGGCGGCAGCCGAGTTGGCGTTTGCACACTCTGGGCCCTGGCCGGGAGGAGAGGGATCCACGGAGTGGCGTTTGGTGACCGGGGTCATCCTCTTTGGTGGGGTTGGTGGAGAGCGCCTGGTGGGTGCTGGGACCACGATGACACCGCTGCCTTGCTGCGAGAGCTCCGCTGTGAAAAAACAAGCCAAAGACAATAATCAGTATTGCTCATGCACAGAAATAATGATGGTCAAAAAACATCATGTTGCAAGCAGGATGTGAAGTTGCGCATTAACTCTGTAAAATCATGAAGTTAGTTTTTAGTTGTTTTTTTTTTTATTGAGCACACAAGTTATTACGTCTAGAAAGATTTTAGTTGGGGAGAAAATTAAATGGTTACAGTCGAGCATTTTGCTGTCGAGTCGGTGGAGGGTGACACACAGGTTAACATAGAACTGTATCAACAGTCGTAAATGAACATTCACTGCGATCAACAAACGTGTTCAATGCACTCGGGCACATTGCATATGCGCACTGATTCCATGCAATGTTTCCTCAGCTGAGTTAGTGAGTTGAGCTGACCGCTCCAGTGGCTGCAATACACATGCAATAATGAGTTGCTGGTGTTAAACTGGAGGCGAGTTATTCCATAGACACTGATGCAGGTGGATCTATGGCACCGGGGGGGGGGGGGGGGGCACACTAGAGAAAGACTGAGACGTGGCGCCCCGCTGGGTACGGGGGGGGGGGGGGGGGGGGGGTGCACACTAGAGAGATAAGACTGAGACGTGGCGCCCCGCTGGGTACCTGAGCAGGTCCCTGCAGCCCTGTGCCGCATGTACACAGGTAAAGAAAGGTAGAGGCCAAGCTCACTCTGACGTCTCCAGCTGGTCCAGTAACAAGGCTGCCTGGCCCTACAGCCCCTGTTCAATGAGGAAGCTGGCAAAAATGAGTGGAGATGTCAGGGATGGGTATGGGTTTTACATTCCAAGCTTGGAGAGAATACAAGAGGGTGGGTTGGGATACCGCTTGTCTGGGCCTAACGCTCTCCAGATCCAGAATATTAAAACAAATAAACACCACTTCTGGGGAGAGATGATGATGATGATTATTATTATTATTATTATTATACAGTAGCACTGTACTGTAGTACTTCACGCCGACATCATTTAACTATGATGGTTTTCTTGTCATTCTTGGGGAATAAAGAGATTAACTTATTCATCAACTGATTCATCCCTTTCACGGCTGACAGGCAGAAACATTGCTGATAAGTAGGGCTACCCCCAGCAGAGCACTGACAAGTTGACGATTTTAACACCATAGAAATATTATGACTCTCGGCAACAATTTAAATAGAAAACTAAGCTAAGGCATCCATATGAAGAGTGTGTGTGTTTAAGTTTAAAAAAAATATGATCAGCCAATGTGATCTGTTGGTCCCTAAGGGGAAAAAATTCCTTCAACGTCATTTTAAAATAAAATAAAAAAGAAAACAAAGGTTTCTACGGCCAAATTCACTAAATCTGTCCTCCAACAGTAAATTACCATTGTAACCTCAGGCAGCCAATAACAAACATCTGTGGCAGAATGAAATCAAATGGAGCAGGATGCGACCGTTTCAAACTGACAGTACAGGGATGGGCTGTGAACAAGAACGTCTGTGGCATGCTGGGACAAAGGATATGAACTACTCAAAGCCAATCCGTTTCTATCCACCCTCCAGAATTATTATTATTATTATTATTATACAGTAGCACTGTACTGTAGTACTTCACGCCGACATCATTTAACTATGATGGTTTTCTTGTCATTCTTGGGGAATAAAGAGATTAACTTATTCATCAACTGATTCATCCCTTTCACGGCTGACAGGCAGAAACATTGCTGATAAGTAGGGCTCCCCCCAGCAGAGCACTGACAAGTTGACGATTTTAACACCATAGAAATATTTTGACTCTCGGCAACAATTTAAATAGAAAACTAAGCAAAGGCATCCATATAAAGAGTGTGTGTGTTTAAGTAAAAAAAAATATGATCACCTCAGGCAGCCAATAACAAACATCTGTGGCAGAATGAAATCAAATGGAGCAGGATGCGGCCGTTTCAAACTGACAGTACAGGGATGGGCTGTGAACAAGAACGTCTGTGGCATGCTGGGACAAAGGATATCAACTACTCAAAGCCAATCCGTCTCTATCCACCCTCCAGAGAAGTGCCGGCATTGCATAAATGATGCAAAGGTAAGTCAGTGCACGTCCTCTTTCCCCAGAGGCTGGTGGTTGCCCGGAGCGCACACTGGCAACATGTCGGAAAACACCTACAAAGCAACACGCTGCAGGCTCACAGAGAGACTCGCCTCACATTTAGACAGAGGGAAGGCCTGTTGAAATCTTTTAAGAACTGTGCTAGGGGGACGCTATTTAACCTGAGAAATACAAAGCAGACGGAAATGCCGACATCTACCAGCAGCAAGCACATTCACAACGTTGGCCCGTAGATCGTAGTTTTAGGACTGGTACTGCCTGTAATATTTAAGTAACAAGTAAGTGATTGTTTTATTTGTAATTCACAATTTGCGATAGGCAAAGCATCCAGATTTTAACATCTATTAAGCCATCTTATCTCTCTCAATCAGTAAATGTATCACTTAAAGATGGAGAGAGGAACATCTGTAAATCCTACCGGTTTCAAGGAATAACAATCATTCATTAGTTCATGAATCCACACAAGCACCTCACATGATTTAGTCGATAAAATAATAAATATATTCACACAAGCCACACCAACAACATCTTTGAAATAGGTGTGGGCACGGACCTTGCACACCCAGCATACCAGGTAACACCTTATAACAGTTTTGTTTGAATGAAAGAGCCATTGAACAAAGAATATTTTGAGTCACCGGTCGAACATTACTTTAAGCTTGTGTTCAACGGCTGAGTAAAGACGGTTATCATGCAATTCTTAAAGTTTCACAAGGAATTGTTCAGTTTCATTATCTGTTCTTTCACTACGACTTAACCATGAGCACTAACCCTAACCCTATTCAAAACTGTTTCAGAGGGTGAACAGCATGCTTCTGGGCTGAATTGGACGCAGGCAATTGTTAAATCTAAGCTCTAAACTTCTGATCTTGGTTTTGCGACTGTGCACTTTTACAACTTGACTAAACACAGATGCACTGAGACCAAAGCAGCTGTTTGTTGGAAGATGCACATTTCTAAGCATGCAATAAAACTCCAAATGCAGATGCTTGCAAACTCACCAAGCAGTGCGGGGTTGCTGTTGCGGTTGGTGGGTTTGGGTGGCGGGACAGGAGGCTGCTTGGCGTGGGGAGGAACAGGGGGAGGCGCGTCAGACTCAGTCGAAGAGGAAGCGGTGAGGGATGGTCGGGATGAGTCGTCGACTATTAGGGAGACTGTCCTTGGTGGCTTGGCAACCGCCACGGGAGCAGCGGAAGAGGATGAGGAGGAGGAGGAAGAGGAAGAAGACGAGGACGAGGAGGGGGTCGGGCTCCGGCCGGACTCAGCCGTGAGGAATTTGGGGGGGAGCAGCGCTTGTTTAGGCGGGGGAGGGTCCTGCTGTGAGTCTTGCGTTGAATGCGAGTCGGGGGTGAAGCGGGCAACAGCGGACTCTACAAAGGGGGTAAACAAACACACAAACAAAGGCAGGCAGACATTAAAGGAGAGGTCAGGACAAGGGATCTGAGGAAAACTAGAAAGGAAATGCTAAAGGCAAATCACACACATTAAAAATACAGAATCATGAAGCTCGTAGAGCGTCATATACAATAAGCAGCACTTTCAGAGCACCCCTTCCAGCCGAGAGGTTTTGAGCGGTAACATCAATCGGACGCAGCAGACAGGGAAAAAGATCAAAGCAGCAAGCAAAGAGGGGGTTCTAATGATTTCTTCCCTCTTTTCATGTTCACCCAAATGTGCCAAACGCCGGTTATTTACAGTTCCAGCTTCATAACTCCTGTCCGGCTTACTGTTCAATCATTTACCCAAAAGGCTTGTACAGCACTGTTACAGACTTTGGTTCCACACCTGTTGTTGGCATTTCGTGACTGCAAAAAACTCACTGGAGGGAATTTACCGAGGAAACCGATGAGACGGGATGTCGGCATGTTTGCTCGCACGTCATCCTGCCATAAATAATCTCAGGACAAACGGGACATAAATCTTTCATTCACTGACACTGGTCAACAATGAACGGTGCGGTGCTGGAATGGATCAAATCTTAAAGGTGTTTATGGCCAGTGGCCATCACGTGAACAAACACTGTGCATCTATGGTTCTATGTGCATCTCCAATGCAGTACATTTGAAAGACTGAGTCCCACTTGCTCAAGTCACTGCTCATCAACACTTTCGAGGCCTGAGTCACTGCCACAGTAAGACAGGCCTGTGGCTGTTGGCCTGCTCTGGATTGTGCAATCGCTCAAAATACACCTTTTACTGGTTTGGCTGTATTCTGTGGGGAACACATTGGATAGCGCTCGCCTCCCCAGTTTTAAATGCTCCGCCATAACAAGCTCCTTGCGACACCGCTTTGCAGGGGCATCATCGCCTCGTCCTAAGCTGCCGAGTAGTCGGGCCAGTGTGGTCAGTCAAATCATTGGTTTTGAAATGTTCTAGGCTTCGGCCAGTGTGCGGGCAGCAGAGGCGGCAAGGCGGGGCGAGGAAGGGAGAGCTGGCGCTAATGATGCGGGAGGCGTAGGAGACGAGATTAACAGCAGCCAACATGCTGCAGAGGCAGCCCACGCGCAAATGGTGAAACGCATGTATGTATCAGATTCTTGGCAATTATACTAAATCCAGTGATGTACCTTTATGACAACATTGCTTGGCGATAAATGGGAAGGTATACTCCGGGAATAGTACGCGCAAAGTACAAAAACACGTTTAGTCGCTGCAGTGGAAAGAATTGCCGTGCAAATTTTCATTTTATTTTATTTTTAAACATCCCCTTTTCAATCCCATTTGAAACGTCACAATCGGTTTTATTACAGACGCACAGGGTTTTTTTGGGGCGTTTTTGCTTTAACAACCCTGTGACGCCTTGTGACTAAGCGCCGACATTCCCACTAGTTCTGTCCCAGAGCCGTTAAATGTCACAAAGTGACCGAAAGCTTAGAGGCCGGGGCCCTTACCTGAGCGCTCTCTGAACTCTGTGGCCGGGCTGTATCTGGGAAGTGTAGTCCTCCAGTCGGACTCCGAGGCAGGGCGGCTCTTCTTGTTTTCCTCCGAGGAGCTCTTCTGCAGGGGGGGCCGCAGACTTAGCTCGGACGTCGGCCGGACGAGAGGCCGCAGCTCATCCAGCTTCTCCCTCCGGTCCTTCTCCTCCCTCTTCTCGCGCTCCCTTTCATTTCTCTTGGCCCAGTCGTCCCGCCTTTCCCTGTCCTCCCTCCTCTCTCGGTCGTCTCTTCGCTCTCGCTCGTCTCTCACCGCTCTCGGGTCTGTCCTATCCTTGTCCTCCCGGTCGTCCTTCCTGTCCTCCCTCTTCTCCCTCTCCGGCCGCCTATCATCCCGCCTGTCTCTGTGGTCCCTCCGTTCTCTCTCCTCGCAATCTCTTCGCTCCCTCTCCTCGCGATCCCTCCGTTCCTTCTCGTCCCGATCTCGCCGTTCCTGTTCGTCCCGATCTCTGCGTTCCCTCTCGTCTCGATCCCTCCTCTCCCGGTCATCCCGATCTCTGCGTTCCCTCTCGTCTCGATCTCTCCTTTCCCTCTCGTCTCGATCTCGCCTTTCCCTATTGTCTCTGTCTGTGCGCTCGTCTCTTCTCTCCCGGTCGTCTCTCCATTCTCGTCTATCTCTGCCATCTCGGTCTTCCCTGCGGTCGCCTGCTCCGTCCTTTTCCCTTTCCTCTCGCCAGTCCCGCCTTTCCACGTCTTCCTTGTCCTTCCGTCCCCTGTCTTCCCTCTCTTCTTTTCCATCTCTTCTCTCGTCTCTGCGGTATCTGTCCTCTTGAGGGGGTCCTCTGGGTAAAGATCCTCCCCTCTTGTCAACATCTGACGGCAGACGGAGTCGTCTGTCTGCCTCCACAGGAAGCCGAGCATGCGTGTCCACATCCAGCGGCGCCCGGTTACTTCGGGAGGCATCAGACGGCGCTCGGTTTCGTCGCTCGTCTCCCTGCGGCAGCCTGAGAGCGTTCGCCTTCATGTCGGACTCTCCTCGAGAGACTCGCACACCGGCCTCAGACACCCTGTCCACGTCCATTGGAAAAGAATGTCCATTGTTCACTGGTGGACCTTTGGAGTGGCTCACATTAGTGCTCTCTGTCCATTAAGAAACAAAGAGAAGGTCAAGTGTCATTAAGCATACAGCTAATTTATTCACAGACTATTCTTACAGGAATAATGACTACGCTGCGCATACCGTTCTCAGGCGCGTCTTTCAGAAGTCCTCTTGCAATCAGCTCCTGGCGACTTTTTCGAACAGAAATCTTTCTTTCTAAGGCTGAAAAAAAAAGAATAAAAATAAATACACCAAGCAGATAACAACAACTAAAGAAATTGAAAATATTTAGCCCTTGTACCGAGCATACCTATAGATGTTTCAGCGAACTTTTCGCTTGGCTTCTTCTTCCTCCATTTCCAGGGCTTGAAGATGTTCCCCATCTTGGAGAACTTGCCTTTGCGTTTGGTTGGAGGCGTTCCTCCGCCAGAGTTCGCTTCTTCGCCCCCTGTTGTGCGGTGTTGCAGGTCGACTTCATCATCTGCCGGAACACAAAGGAGTGAGTGAGATATGATTTGTTTTTTCAGCAATGACGGTAACTGCAGATACTGAGAGGAACAATAGTGAACGTCTCCAAAGCTGCATACCTCTTACAGAAGTGAGGACACCATAACTTAGTACTCTATAACCCAGTTTAACGGCAAAAACTTCAATAACATTATATGTAACTGATAAGGCCCCGCTTCATCATACTGACTATTGCACATATTCCTCAGGCCAACAATGGAATGTATGTTGCATTCTTACAAAATACCCACATTCAGAAGCAACCGATTATAGTCTGTACTTCAAACAACAGAGTTCAGGAATCTTCGGTGTGAATGCAGGAATCGTGTTGAGGCCCTGAAACAAAATAATCCAGCTTTTCTGGGCGTTATCTGATCCGGTGTGTATGTCCATAAACAGGGCAAGGCTTCAGGCCCATGCTGCTTCTTTATTACCTCGTCATACTGAAAAGACAAAAACCAATAAAGGGTGGTCCAAGTTCCAATCTAACTGTCTGCTTAGCTGCCTCAGCTGTCACATTAGAGCCAGGCAATGAAATATGGGCACAGTCTCCTGTGGAATTCTTCACAGGAGGGTGTAAATTAATGGGATTTTTTGCCATGGTCGTAGTAGGATTAGAACGAACTAACATCATCTACATTTGTCACAGTCTCCATGAATAGCTACAATTGTATTATTAACCAGATCAATGCATCTAAAATTGTGACAATCAACATACAAACACAAATAAGCAACATGACTCAAAAGTGGCAAGTTAAATGACACTATTCAGAATGCAGACAGCAATACCCTAGTGTGAAACCACCAATTATTTTATATATATATACGGACACGCACGCACGCACACACATGTTGATTTATAATCTTATAAGCAGAAAAGCTTCAAATTCATTGTGATATTGGGCATCAGTCAAAATCCCAAAGGGAAAAAAAACAAATCATCATATATAGGAAGCCGGAGAATTGTCCGCTTCTTTGCTCGTGAAATGACTGAAACCATTAATCCACAAAATTGTTGCTGATTATCATCGGCCAATCATCTAAAATAAATCAACTTTGAAACTGTAGACATTCCAAATTCAGACTGAATATATTCCATAATGATTGAGTGATATCCATCTGTAATTTCACTGCACCAAGTTTCCATCCATCCGTGCATCAAAAAGAAAGAGGGTGCAACGCATGGTGCAACTGGTGGATTAATTTCAACTTTTTCAAACGATTGTGATGAAGCTGTGTGTCAAAGGACAGGAGGATGTGTGCTCTTTAGCCTGGACTTTTGTCAGTGCCTCATTGTTTTCACACTTTGTTTCCTACTTCTATCTCTATTGGGAACAGAGAAAAACACTTTACAAGAGTCCCATTGTCTGGTATTCTTGTGGAGGTACATGTTGTTATTCATGACAATTACCCCAATATGTGACCACAATTTTTCTGTCCCTTGGAAATACATGCACGTCATGTTGAGCTGCGCCTGATATTTGAAACCCATTTAAGTTTCAAATATGGAACCAATTTGACATTTGAATAAATGTTTTAGTCCATTTATTAAGGTTGAATTTTCCACTTTTTTTTGTCCAATTTCTCACATGTGAAAAATTGGACAGTTGGTTGGACTAAAATACCATTGAATATTTCACATTGGGCTGTGGGAAATCAAAACAATATTTCCTAGGGTTTAATAGACAACAAATAAATTGGCATATTAATCACTAAGTCGCAGCACATGTGCTGATCATTTTCCAAAAAATATTTAAGCGCAGTTTGTGCATGAATACAATATGTTTGTATTCAGCCTAAGGTGATTACTGGATCACATTCTATCCATACAAATGTCTTTCAATAAAATGTTTACATTGCTTTCTCTATCCAACGAGTGTGTGAAATTGCATAGTGAAATGAAGGCGCACGAAGGGCAGTGAACTGGCCCTCGGAGCTATTCCTGACACATAACCCAGACACCAGTGGGTGTTAAACTGGGAAGGGAAGGGCGGCGGTGAACTGGGGTAGCACTGATGTGGCTTTGCTGCAGCCAAATCAAAGTGCGATGTGGTGGCCTTTTGTTACAGTAGTGCACGACAGTCTGAGAAGGCTGCTTTCCACAGAACGAGAAAGTTATACACTACAAAAAAATAAAATAACAATCACAACCAGATGACAGAGACGGAACCATAAAATCCTACTGAACCAGGACCAAAACACAATGTCTACTGGTCTGCATTTAAACCGGGAAACAGGGCATCCAAGGCCCTCCTAACATTTTGGACATCTGTAAATGTTAAGTCTCAGTCAAACTCAAAAGCATGAAAGCTGCACTAACCAGCTGTCACTAATGCAACAACCCTGCCAAGCTGTCCATATGACTCGTGCAAGTCACATGACACATGGACACCAACTAGACAGAATATCACACCAGGGGTTAAAAAATAATACATCTTGAACAGAGAGCAAATATGTAAAGAAAGGGATGTTCTTCAGCTGCATATTTCATGTTGGAAAGTGTTTGATGAGAAACCCTATGGTAAAATAGAAAGCAAATATGGTGAACGGGCCTCAATTTCTGTTCAACAAAATGAAGGAAGCAACCAAACTAGACTCTGTCTACTATTATGCAGCGAGGAGCTGACAGACAAGTGGGCGGCCTGCATAACACAGATGCTGGATTCCAATCGCTGCAAGCCGTACTATTACGACAAATTCTGTGTGCACAGGGAACTTGACAAACAATCCTTCGTTTGACATCAAAAAACAGGTTCCAATATGTTTGGACAGACAGTTAGCGGTGTGATGGTTTCACCGTGAACTACAACGCGACCTGATAAGTCGGGGAAACTAAAACACGGGTCCACGTGTGTGGGGGGGGGGCTGGTGTTAGTCGGTGCCTTGTACCCTCGCATCTTTCTCTACACAGGGAGATGGGGCGCAGTGCGCAGAGAAACGTTCGAGTGGTTTGTATATTTCACAATCACCACATTCCATCTACAGGCATTCTTCTACACCTGTCTGTGCCTGCCGCCTCCAGTTTCTCTTGAAGCGGCAGGCATACATAAATATGAGGAGGGGTTTTAAAAACCCGCTCATGTACGCACACTACTTCCACTTGTTGCCTATTCATTCACAACAAAAACGCACAAGCTCGGCATGTTGTTTTCCAAAGCTAAAAAAAAAACACAAAAACACTAAAAAGTGATGTTCTCAGGCACCATTGGGTGCTGAGCCCCAGGTCAACGACTCACCCGTGTTGTTCAGGGCTGGTTGCTGGGCCACTGTCTCGCTGCTAGCACTGTGTCCCATGCTACAGCTCCCGTCCCCACTGGCCTGCCGGGCCCTGCCCCTCCAGAGGCCCGCGGCAGGAGAGGAAAACCTACGGCCACCTCGCTCTTTCCCAACCAGACATTGAGCTCCTGTAACTGAAGACCGTCTTCAATGCTCACTTGCGCCGTTTAGTCACACGCATCCACAGCCTCCCCCCTCCCTTTCAGCCTGTGTTTTTATTTTTGGTCTCTCCCTTCCCGTCCTGCCTCCTCCTTGCGCTTTGAAACACAAGCACACTCACTCACGCAGTTGCGGGTCCCTCCCCTCGAGAGCTCTGACTTCATGAATAAGGTACGGCAATAAGGTTGTCCGGCAGTCTCGGATGCCTTTCATTCCTAAGAGTAGATTTTTTCGGGGGCAAAGTTCGCAGGAGGCGAGGAGGTCCAGTCATCAGGCCTTAAGGGATTTGTGAAGCAGTGCCCCCCCCCCCCCCC
>JAFBJU010000357.1:620428-700863 GCA_016785305.1 Colistium nudipinnis | reverse complement strand
TGAAGCAGTGCCCCCCCCCCCCCCAGCCCCCCCCCCCCCCATTTGCACAATTTCATAGAGGGACACAACATTACTCTCTGAAGGGCAGTGGGCGGGCTCTGCAGGCGGAAGTAACTAGAGAAGTGGAAGGTGAGCCAGGGCCAAGGTGGAGCTAGGTGCCAGAGAAGAGGAAATGACACAGCTGAGGTGTCCAGTGACTGTCTGGGGACTGTCTTTTTAAACTATGAAATGCATGTGAAAACTGAGAACACTTTTATTAAATAGTAGCTACTCTCTTAGCCAGCTCCAACTGCGATTGATGTTTCGTTTTACTTACAGTGTCATTCTATATTCCATTTAGTAATACACAAAAAAGAAAAACACAATATCTCCTTTGACAAACAAACAACACAAGGCCGATACGTGTCGATATCAAAGTTTGGGATACCATTATCTGCCATGAGCGAATGGGAGTCACCAGGTTCATACTTGTGCATGCTGGAGATAAAATTAGCAAGTAGGATAAAAAAGGATGTTCACTAACTATAAATCAGACAAAATCAAGGTTTATGAAAAGTTGAACTTGAAAGGGAGTAAAGAAATGTCTACACAGGTGAGGGGAGAGGAAAAGGAAATCAATAGCTCTCCATTAAATATAGTCGGAAAAAAGCATTATATTGCTATTGTGGTATTGTCCATATTGTATATGGCTGTCAAGCAGAGAAAGTTCCAACTATCCCTGACATTGAATACATCATAAGAAGCTCACTCTATAATATACCACATATCTGTTGCTCCCTCTACAGTCTAATTACAGCTACAGCATGGACGAACAACACTCTGACATAGGAATGCGTGGAATGCAAGAGCACAGGGGTACCATGGTACAAAACTAATAATTAGGACAACAACCCTTTAAATCACTGGTAAATTCACAGGGATGAAACATTCCAGCGTACAACTCATCAAAGCATTGAAACGTTTTCCTCACCATTTACAAAAAGAAGCAGCAGATGGAGACAAACACATTTTCTCAGGGCTTTGAAACAAACCGGAGATACATGAAGCCACGCGGAACAAGAACAACTTGATGACTCAGTAAAATACTATCTTACTATGTGATCGTGACAACCCACAAAAATACACAATATAATGTAACGTGAGCAAACGCACCGGAGAACTTTGTCCGTTCAGAGTACGACGACATGCCAATCATTGCAGCTTCTCAACCGTCAAAGGTTCATGTCAGACACGGTTCACTATCGCCAGGGAGGAAGCCCAGTTTATTTTTACTGCTTGGCCATAGGGCAAAGTAGGGATGAATAGATCAATCCTCCTTAATCTGTTCCTGCCATGGCCTAATTGCCAGTATAGTGCTCATGGAGTCATACCCTGTTCTAACTGGTTATTAACTGAAGCCATAACTGATCCAATACTCTTAATAAGCATTCAATACTTCCTCACATCTCAACAAAAGGACACGAAAGCAATCTACGGTTAAGAAAAAGCATCAAGGTACGACACTGAAATGTTACCCTTCAAATGTTAACAGCCAACAGCAGAAAGAAACCGGTTTACTCACAAGCATATTCTGACTGTACAGCCATCCTAGGTGGTTCTCGCACAACAACAGGTCAGTCAGGAAACAAAGGACCTCCGAGCCTCGTGAATGTGTACGTGATACGCCGAGGTCAGTGGTGAGACAGACACAAGGCCATGAGGGGCGATGAGCGAAACCGACAGCTCCACTAACCCACAGGTGTGTCCTCCGGGCGAGAGCCAATCAGGCAGCTGCTCTGTTAATGTGTCACAGGGCCAACCCCTTGATGGACAGCTTCATAACTAATGACAGGGTGTCTCTGACTCACTACTTTCTGTCATCACGATACTGCAGCTTGTGATACCATAAAACTCTCTGCAGTCAGCTATCACTATAGAAACACCTTTAAAATCCAATTTTTAGACTACAATTTACACACAGAATACTACACAAAAAACATTTTTTAAATAAATTAAAATACTAATTAAATAAATACAGAATTTCCATACCAGTATTTTCCATCACAGTGTCCAAAACTCAGCAGTCGGTCAGCAGCTCCTGAAACAGACAAACAAATATATCATGAATACATTAAAAATAATTTCAATAATATAGCAAAAGTACAACACAAAATGTTATAATCATATGTTCTTTGGGAAAGAAGCAAGGTACAGACATGTTTTATCTAAATCCTCTCAGTTGTTATAGTTTTGACTTAAACTAAATCCGAAAACTCAATGGAAAAGTAATGAGGGAACAATGAAATCCCAAAGCACCTGGTAATGAAGATAAACAAACACAATTTATCCCAATCAGGATACTTAGGACACTACTTTCTCATTATTTATCAGTAAATCAATGACTCTCAGGGCATTTCAACAGATTGGATGTTCTCTGCGGTTAATGGAGTGGAGAATGAAGCTGTGAAAGAGCTCTATTGTGATCACTTGGACAAAATAGTGCATCGATTAGCTCACAGCCTACTAAAAACCCATTCTAAATCCTGTCAAATATCAAAGGCAAAGCAACATGTCTAATTTAGATGATCACATGTAAACAACTGTCACAATTTAGGAGGTTGTCAGCCTATTAAAACATATCACATATTTGACCGGCTGGTTAGCATGTGCACAATTTGGTTCAATCCTCTTAGGTCATATGTAAATCTCACAGATGACACATGAAGAAAAAAAATACTTGAGCTATAGGTCACAACAAACCAAAATACTCAATACAAACAAGCAAACAATCATTTGGAAACTATGATAGATTGAGACATCCAGTGATGGAGTAATGTTATTGTCTAGTTACAGGACTTGACTTGAACTGTACTGCGTTGTACTAAGAGGTTCTCCTGTTATATAGCCCATCTTTATTCAAATGAATGAGGTCAATAACATTTTTATCATAAATGTGTAGATGACATAAATATATTTTTATTCTACGTTTTTTACTGTGATCACTCTAATGGGTATAACATTCCATTTATGTAAGCTGGAAAATAGCTGTATAAAGATATGAAAAGTATTTCTTTGTGACCTCCGTTTAGGGAGATCTGGCAAGTCAGCGTAAATAATATCTACAACGTATTGAACTAATTGCAACAACATCAGATTTAATCACAAATTTCCACTTCACCGGAGCTGTAAGACGGGCAAGAGGGACTCAGCAGAGACAGCATCAGGAGCAGAGATAAGCAGCTCAAATGATCAAACATATATAGTCAATCTGTGGAGTCTATACCAATGAGCTTCACCTTAACTTTTCAAAGTACAGTGGAGTCTGCGATTGGTCAAAATCAGTAGGTCAGCCACGGCAGGACGTTAACATGGGAGGGTCCAAACATGCTGTACTTTGGAATGTCAAAGGTCTCTGGAAAACAAACTGCTCCAACCAAACCCATGTGACTAAATACGCTCCTAGGGCTAGGACGATATGCTTATCTCCAGATGAACTTCACACTGAACATGTTTACACACTGTTTTTTGTCAGCCGTCATTAAAATTACTCAGTGTATCAATTCAGAAAGTTATCGTGTCAATTATCGTTATCGTGTAAAAATGCTTCTTATTATTATATAACTATTATTGGATTATTATTATTATTATTACAAAAAAATCTAAATAATTTATGTTAATTATTATTCAATACTGTCATCCATTAAATACAAGGGATTAATCCAAGTTTTGCACAAGACGTGATGCAATCACAAATTACATATTTGCAAAGATAACCCGAAGAAAAAAAATCAAGCAAAGCCAAAAACTGGCAAATCTAAAAGGAGTTTCACAAACCAGCAGCTCAGCTGTCTTACAGAGCTAAGATGTTTTTTTTATTATTATTATTCAAGTTGGAGCGACCTGTGACCTGCATGCAAACAAACACAAAAGTGAGTTCTGTGTTGAATTTTTAAGAGTAAACCGCTGTTGTGGCCAAACCTCTGTTTCTTGTGAGCAATCGTTCAGTCAGACTAGTTTGACAAGTTTTGGCATACACTGTAAACACAGCACATGTACAACAGCTGAAGGCCAGATTACACGCATGTGCTGTGCACCACGAATTAGATACTCATGAGGCCAACATGTATTTCACTCTTTCGCCAGTAACGGCGGTGAATCATGCTCAGGTCATCAAAATGTTGTCCACAACAATCATCATATGCAGTACAGATGATTCAGAGAAGCACCTACGAGACTCTGACAGGTTAAAGACTAGTTAGATAGTATTAACAGATACATCTGAAATACATCAAAGTAAATACAATGTATGTGTAAACTACACAAAACGACACACATTCTGTGTATCCAAATAGTCTTAAAATCAGACACACTTCTCTTCTGGATTTTTTGTAGCCTACAATTACAAAACATATCTGTTAATTCTAAGCTAACTAACAACATTACAGTTTCATCTACAGCCTGCCCAAAGAGAGATGCCGATACACGCCTAACTCACAAATAATTCACTTGAATAATGTTCAACACCATTGCAACCCAACTCGGTTCTCAAATATCCTCCCAGTGCACTGCATCCAGACAAACTCCAGCCTTGAAGTGCAAAAATGACCTGGTTCAGGCTGGCAGCAGAGCAAACAGGTGGGTCAATGTGCACCACAGTGTGAACATATAAGACAGGAAACTACAGCAGCTGAGCCAGTCCCAATATTGTAATTGTGAAGCCTTCATAACACAACATGAACATGTACAAACACACACAGGTTCACACCCAGCCCTTTCACTATGCTCTAAAGCATTCAAAAGCTGAGACATAACAGCCTTGTCTCTGTGTTAGCATGGCCGGTTTTGAGTCATTGTGTCTACGCATTTCTTTGTGTATCAGGCCCACATGGAATAACTCAGCATTCAAAAAAGTACAACTTGGAAAACAACAAGCAAAATGACAGCCAGATATTCAGGTTTAGTAACAGGATCCAATGGAGGAATTTCAGCACTTTTACGCAAGCGTAAGTGTACTCTTTTTTTGATTTCTTTAAAAGGTGAGGCTTCAGTCCCGTCTGCACAATATGGGTTGCAAAGCCTTGAGTCATGCATCAACAATTAATGGCAGGCTATGACTGACAATTTACTAGGATGAACCTTTGCGATAATGTTTACATGGGAATGTGTCAAACAAACATTTTAATGGAACAACAATAAAGAGTAACAAATTAGATTTTGATTTAGTCAAAAGATGTTTTTTTTGGTTGTCTGCATAATTTGACTTCAGGCATAAACCATAACATTGCAAAAGATTTCCAATCACTGCTTTATGAAGACATTCCATCATACTGCAACAACCAATGCAAACAACCAGAGCAAATTGGGTGTTATAAATAATATAGTAGTATGAATCATAGTTAATGATATATGTTATTTTTACACACTAATTTACTTATCCAGCTTTTAAAAAGTGCATACTGAATCAACTAAAGGCAGTAAAATCAAATCAGCAGTAAGTAAGTCATGGTAAAATGGGTGAAATTAACTTATATTAGTAAAAGCCACAAGAAAGTCAAAGGACAATATTGTAAATCACTGCTGCTGGAAGACCTGCTGCTTTTCATCAAATTAGAACACAAACATACATCTTATCTAAAACTGCAAGAGTCAACTCCAACCTATAGACAAATCTAGTGAAAACTCAAAATTGCTTGCACGATGAATAGTAAACTTTAAGAACATTCATAATCAACGCGATTCCTTAAAAAAAAAAACGTACAAAAAACAGCCGTGCACCACTTGTACAGCACAGCCATTCACACATTTCACACTGTACGGTTTGTTTACTGTAAGCTCCCAGTTAGCTCATTAAGAACTCCCAGTTCATCGGATAAAGAGGCAGAGCTCTGCAAAGCTGAGAGGACAATCAGCCATTGTACCAAGTTTCATTCTGCAGACTTTGCGATCACTAAATTAAGAGCCAAGCCAGAGTTTGTTTGTGAGTGAACCCCAACTCCATGCTACTAAATGAGCCACCGTCAGTGGCTCACTGTCAATGTTTAACATGTCTGATTATGTAATATACAAGACACAACATATAAATGTTCTTCTATTTGCATGGTGAATTTGCTTTTCCCACCGTCAGATTCCTGTGATAAATCACTGCCAATCCGCTAGGTCACAGTAAATCCCGCGACCTCATTCCAAATTTCTACCCACCTTTATGTATTTAAATTGAAATGGAATTTACCAACATCCCTTCTGCTCCACGAGTGGCAAGACGCGACTATATCTACAGCTATATGTATATGAAGCACAATATTGCAATGCCGTCTGTCTAGAACACTACACATACACTGAAGTGCAGCACCTTTTGTCCTCTCTTTTCTACCAGTCTGTGGTGTCCTAAAGGGCGTTTTACTGCTCTCAGTCTGTACTGGATGCTTGTTGGAACAAGCTGACAGGCCTGTGAAAGGAATGCTGTGGAATGCTTCACAGGGAGGGAAGTTGCTACGTGCAAATGTACACCTGAGGCCAACCTTCATGCATAAAAATATGTTTTTTTTCTCACATTGTGCTTCCATTTAAGTGTCCTAACGTCCACTGAATATCATAAGTGGAGTCATTCCAGTTCACCGGCGTCACTCAAACGCAGCTTAATGCATTCGAGACAGGTACAGGTAGCAGTTGGCACTTGCACAGCAGGAAGTGACACACTATTGTGACAAAATCGGAGTTAAGTCAATTATATAGTTTAGTCTTGCAATCTATCCTTTCATTTTACCGACAAGGAGCTCAAGATAGAGACGCAAAACAAACACAGCTGGCACAATGCTAATCCTCGTCTGTTGCTAGCCAAAGCAGAGCCAGCAACAGGTGGCTATTACCCCTGTGCTGTAGCATTAGCGTTGCTAGCTCGACCAAATTAGCACACACTTGTTGCTGCGCCCCCGAAAGAAAACAATGCACTGCAGGTTCACAATATCCACTCACCGTCTGCAGTGGCCGCTTTAGTCGTGTGGAAGTGTATCCGAGAGGCAGTTGGCGTCCTTCCCCTGAATCGTTGACCCCTGATTACTTTTGCCACTTGTCCATCACGGGGGGGAGAGCGAGGCGGAACTAGCTTCAACTACCGTTTCACCCAAACGGAGTCATATAAAGTGAGGCTTTGACGCGGGTTAAAGAAATAAATCGCACGAGCATCACCTGAGGTTAGCACTAAATGCCGCAAGGCGAGCTAAAACGAGTTTCTAAAACTTTTTCCGGAACATTGGTTGCTGTGAGAAGGTGTTTACAGCACACCGGCTCCGAGGGAAGATTAGATGATTCCACGCTTGCGCACAGGGACAGACCTGAGCGGACACGTGACCACGTGATCTCAGCTCAGTGACGTAGGCACTTGTTGGCTGAGAGTAAGGTAAATAAGCTGAGTAAATACTGCGTCCCAAACACTTAGTAAAGTTTCGAGAACTAAAACAGTGGATGGAGTCTAGACAGTATGTACATTTCAAAACACTTTGTGCATCTGTGGATTATACTGACATATGTCTTTATGAAGGTGAAACAATGGTGTAAGCAATTAATGCTGACATGGGTAAAAACGTGTTTTTATCCATGTCCATTGTAAAATTGTATATATCTATGTGAAAAAAAATGTTTTACTAGGTACACTGTGCATTACGAGTTGCACCCATTGCTGTTTCTTAAAACAAGAACAAGTCTGCAGGAGTTACACACTTAAAAAGTTTGAAGACTGTGATCTCTTCTGGTCATTTGCTGAACTACATGCCATGAGCGCAGGTACACGTTTTTGGAGAGTGTACACCATGTGTGGCAGAGAACTGTCTGCCACCTACTGGGCTGGTAAATAATCTGCTCACTCAGTGCATAAATAAAGTTGATGGACCATTACGAAAAGAAAAATTAAACAAATTAATTAGTTAAACAAATATTCACATTTTTTTCAAATAGTGTACATGCGAAGCTAAAGGTCCAATGTATTGGAATGAAGAAAATATATCAACAAAGTAGAAATGTTACATTTATTATTATGGTAACCTATGGTTATTGTGGGTTTTCCCCCCACGGACTTTTTACATTGCACCAAAGACCACTATAGGTTGTCTTAGACTCTTGGAAGCAGAGTGTGAGGCAGGACGAACTCAGCTGGTTACATTATGTGACTCCAACACTATCCTGAGGTCTCGCACATCGAACCTTTGAAAAAAACATTTCTTAAATCAAAATCTAAACTAAATTAAAAACAGGAGAAAAAAAGATAGCCAAACACAGATGTCTCAGATCCTTTTTTCCCCCTTGAGTAACGTTTGCAGTTAACCCAGAACAAGGCATTGATGCCAGCGCTGATAGTGGTGCAGTTCAGTTCATGTCCCTCGGATCAAATTTATGTGCCCTTTGTTTGCTTGGTATTAGGAAGTAAACACAGCATGCTGTGCTGCCTGCTGTGAGAATGGCAGCCCAAGCCATTCCCAGTCTGGAGCGGTGTTTTTCTGCAAGGTTTTCTGCTCGTGACCTTTGGGTGGACCCTGTCTAGTCTTAATGCCCCAGACATTGCAGCACGCCCCTCTACTGTATTTAAGTACAGTGGCCTTTTTAACACTGGATTCCTATGTGCCCACGGTTTATGCTGCTGACATTTTGCACAGGCCAACTATGGTTTTGTGGCATAGTAAAAGTTGAACCTTGCATCGAAATGCAACACCGCTGATGTCTAATGGCTTATCCATTTTAGTTGACCAAACCTAAAAGACCATAATCGAATAGATCATCTTTTCTGACAAGGTACTAAAATTACTAACATTACTGTTTATTTCTGTGCCATAATTCATGGCCGAAAACACAAGTATGATCACCAGACAGCCAATACACGTCATGCCGGCACGATCACCATCGAAAAAAAATATCATTCCAATCTTTTCAATCGAATCCCTTTCACGTGAAAAATTCTTCATGTTCTTTTGTTTCTGGAGATTTTCCACAAGGCGCATGTCACAACCTCCCACCATGGGTATAGTTCCTCTTAGAAAAAGAGTTTGCCAATTATTATTGTTATCTCACATAGAACAATCCCCCACCATTAAACTTAGAAACAGTGAACAAACAGAGGAAATCTGTGTCTCTGAACCCTGAGGAGGCTAACTATAAATATGTTAAATAGTCGAGACATTTTATGTTGAATAGTATCCGCACAATGCATGTGCTGTTTGATTTGCGGCACACCCACACCCACTTCTTCCAATCTATAATTACACATCAGGATTATATTTAACTATTTCTCATATGTTCACTTCCTAAAAATGTAGAAGATCTGTCTATAAATTCCATGGATGAATAAGCGGGAAAGGGCGCTTATTCATATCTGCTCAAGTCACTCGGCAATCTGTTAGATTTCAGTTACGTATTCATAGATCCTGGACGGCTTTTATGACTTTCGGCGTTACTAGACTGCTGAGATAAAACACTGTCCTTGATTTTAACAAGATAGTTACGGCTCCAAATGCAATAGTTAAACGTGCGCTTCTCCTACCGAGACATGACAAAGGGTCTGCTGCAATAAAGGCCTATTACTGAAGTGTTTTAAGGCTAAACGAACATGTTCTAGATGATGGAGATTAAGCTTATTTTGCCATGCAAACAGATGTCAGATGACAGTTATTTAGAGCCAATTGTGTTTTGGTGACACATTGTGGCGGACAAATAAGATGAGGCTAAGTGTACCGCACTTTCAGTGAAAATACGTTTACACGTATGAAACGGCAAAAACACAACTGCGGGTTAAATCGGGTCGCAAGGGTGAAACCACTGACCTGATAATAGGGCCACCTACGCCTCCCTCGTGTCAGCCTGCAGGAAACAGAGAGGAAAACAATATGCTCATCACTGTGGACACAGAGGCTGATTATAAAGTGCCCTATCACAGCTTCGCTCAGACATTAGATAAGCCAATGTCGAGCTATCCTGAAAAACAGATTGAGAGTGAGTCATGATTGCAGCCCCCATTACCGACCTTTACAAACCAGCTTTATACATCAATCCACGATGACACTAAGTACTATTTCCTACATACTCAATCAGTTACTTACTCACAATATTTGATACCGCTTAATTGTCCTATGAGGATAAAATAGAAGTGAGACATATCTTTTGCTTTTAAATGAAAAGGGGAGAGATGTGAGTGGATCGAGTTGTCAATTCAGTGAAAATAAAACTGACGACGCTTGATCTTTTCAGAACACAAACAAGGTATTAGCCTGGTTTCACCACGTCATTTGCAGCTTCTGCTCACAGGAGGCACATGCAAATAAATGCAACTTTATCACAGACGTCCAAAGGTGTGGCGTCTGAGTTTGAGCACCCGGTGTCTGAAGGAGAATACACTACTTCATGCCAATGGAAATCATGAGAATACTGTTGTTGGATGAGAGATACTTAAGTTAACTTAGCATTCGTACACATATCCTTTTCTGTTTATTCTGGGCATGTATCCCTTAACTGCAGCACCTATCTCATTTTCATCTCTGTCACTCATACAGACACCAGACACGAGTGGCTGTTCCGTCTCGGTCGGCTGAAACGGATCAAAAACCAAAATGAGCTCAGTTAAGATGTGGCTCACAGAGATAAAAACTGAAAGTTCAAATGACAGGAAGGTGAACATATTTGATAGTGTATGAGATTGAAGTTGTGATCTCCGAGGATTCACAGAAATGCTGCAATTTCAACTGTAACTTTGCACAGATTTCTTGCCAGTTTGATCTCTTGTCCCTCTGTGTGCTTAAAATAAAAAAGAGGGAGCTTTCTTATTGTCTTACTGTGACTGTTTGTCTGGTGAGTGACAGGGTGATTTGGAAAGAAAATGCAATGTTGTAATAGAATATCTGACAGACTACTCAGATATGACCCGGACTATCATTGTCAAAAGTGAAATTCGAGATCGTTTACGTGGAATCACTTGAAAATGCAAGTGCTTATGTTTAAATCATTCTTCATTGCAAAAAAAACAAAAAAAAACGGGTCTTCCTGAATTTTATGAGCAATTTTAAGGGAATCGGTCAAGAAGATCTTCCAATCTCTAGGATAGTGGAGGAAAAGTACAAGAATCTTAGTGGGGCAAATATAACAGAAAGGTCACAGTAGGCGGGTCTGGAAGGACTACATAGTCCTGTCTGTGAGGGGTGACACATCGTTTGTTTGTGGACTCACAGACAGTAGGGGCAGCAATGCGACTCTGCAGAACAAATAGACACATTTTACTTTTAGGATGACAAGGTTGACAGATTTATGCTTTACAGCATCGGTCACTGGGAGCATTACATTGTCACAGTTGAAGATTTAAGCACTCCTCTGTGAGTTCAACAGACAAGCGCCAGCCGGCCCAGTTCAAAATTCACTGTTTGCTCGGCAGCTACTGCAGTATGGCCAATCAGCCCCGCGACTTCTGCCACTCTATCAATATTATTCCAAAGACGTGCCGATGAATCTATCTGCAATTCTTTCCACCCCTTTCCTACTGCCACCCCCGCTCCTGTCACCATGAATCAAGGCCGTGGTCCGGGGCGTCCCCGCTTGATAAACTTAAGGATGGCAGCAGGCGGAGAGGAACGCCATGGAAACTTGATAAAAAAGATCATTCGTGGCAAGAGTCTTTGTTTTGAGGGGAAATTCCTGGGACTATAATTAGTTACTCAAAACGTCTGCAGAGTGTCAGATATATTTAGGCTTGAAAACTAAAACAAAGGTTACTGAAGTTATGGAATTTTCGAGAGTGTACATTGATAAGGTCTAGGTGCGGGCTGGTGTCTCTAATGTTTACAGAGGGATAAACATTCTCAGCCGAGCGTTAGCTCAGTTTTCCTCCACATCTACAATGATGACATGTTTGTGTCTTGAACTGAAACGGAATTTACCCATTGGATCCCGCATTCCACCGCGAAGAGGGTCGATCGCGATGGCTCGGCCTCCCGCGGTGGAAGAGGAAGAATCCTGGTCACATTAAAAGCGCCATTGGATAGTAGTGTGCGAGACATTAATTGCGCTCATTCTGAGGATCTGTGTCATGCATTACCTGGAGGCGGCGTTAATGTCCGAGGATTAGCGGCTCAGTTGTGTAGGCGGTGTCATTGAAATGCAAACGGCGCCAATCCTCTGATCTTCAGAGGGCCAAAGCATGGTTTGGCTTTTGGACGAGCAAATGGCCTCAGGCACAGGTGATTGTTTTGACGGGATGAGTTGAGATGTCCCGCGGTTTGTGGAATAATGCGGTCCAAAAAGAAGGAAAAAACAAACAAACTCAGAAATAATATGAATGTGCATATATATTTATTTATGAATATGTATATGTATGTATTTTTTTTCTTGTTACTTAAGATGCAGCGAGTCTATCAAAACAACGTTTAAAGAATAACCCTCAACTTACCTGGAATTACAAATATGTCAGATGACGCGACTCAGCCTCGTCCCACTGTGTAAAAATGAAACCAAATATCTAAAAATAGAACTTATCAGAAAAATCAACACTTGAACACACATCAATGTGATGAGTACAGGAACAAACAGGTCTAACTCTGTTGATACAATGCAGCAATTGTTTCACACGGCTTATCTGAATAAAGAATCCCTGCTAAACCATCGAACACAAACAGGCCTTATTTTTGTTTTTACATTCACTTTAATTTGACCTTCTCAGAAAGTGAGCGTCGCTTGGAGCGTCTCATGATTAAGATTGTATTTTTCTGGGGGAAAAAAAGTGCGACGGTTAACCCCCTCCGCTGAGCAAACAAGCACAGCTTTGTTAGATGAGGTGTGAGGCGAGGACGGTGTGCTGCGTGCCTGTCGCCCATGTAAGTATGATGAGGGAACGGATACACCGCAGTCTATCTGTTCCGTAAACTGTGGCTGAAAGTGGTGGGAGGGCGCAAAAGATTAATGGCCTATGTAATGGTTAGAGTAGATGAGGAAGCACTTAATATACAACTGAGCGGACACCCCACGTGGAGAAGGATGGAGGTAGACATTCTTAGTGCATGACCTACATGTCAGGGTAGGAATGCGAATCGCTTATGTCCTTTTGCGGAGAGCTGTCTGCGTAGATTGCAAGAGCAATAACATGGCCAAAACACTTCAATTACACCACACAGGGGCATATTGTCACTCCAGTGGAATATGAAATATTAACCCACCTTCTGCACATTAGTTCACATCTGCAGACTGGCAAGGACATAGGCCTCTCGGAAAAAATCCTTTAATGTAGGATCTTGTAAAAAAAAAAAAAAAAAAAAATATATATATATATATATATATATATATATATAACACCATGACGCTGTAATTGATATCATAATGTTCTCCTGTGTACATGTTTGATTACTGACGTGTTTGCTTGCACGGCTCTACTCTAATAGTGCACCCTTAATTACATGCGT
Organism: Colistium nudipinnis; assembly: GCA_016785305.1. Lineage (NCBI taxonomy): Eukaryota > Metazoa > Chordata > Actinopteri > Pleuronectiformes > Rhombosoleidae > Colistium > Colistium nudipinnis. Next base: position 687,463 of record JAFBJU010000357.1, on the reverse strand, counting down.
CTGTCCCTCTGCCAGTTGATTATGAACAAACAGTAGGACATTACTCTGGGGCCCTAAAGCTCCACAGGGAGCCTTTAGTACAAAAAACAGACGGGACAGCAGATTTGCACTTACTTTATGTCCACACGGTGTTTGTCCATCAGACACAGGTGGACGTGCATAATAGCACCGTCCCTCTGCCCTCGCTCACACCGATCTGCCGCAGCACATCACGTATTCACCTGCCCTGGGTGTACCTGCTGAGATGGCAGATGGACATGGTCAGGGGTCTGAATGGCAAAATTAAGATTTCAATCGGCCCAGTCGCAGGGAGGACAGTGGCTTTCTACAGATTTTTCCCAGACTGTTTACACTGGTGCGATGTGGCATGCAGATGCACTGCATGTGGTGTACGTGTGCCCGCATACGGGACATGCGATGGCCATCTACAGCATCATGTCAAGAATGCCATCCAGTACAGGCATGCCAGCAAGGTAGTGTTAAAATAGAAAAGATGTGGGTTTACAGCTGAGGGAGGTACGGCGGTGGTCTGAGCCCATTACTGGCAGGCAGGAAATATTGGCCGCACATAGTTTCAAATATTCACTTTATACTGCTTAACATGTTTGGTCTTTGAATGACTCAACTGCTCAATGACACTCACCTTTGACGGGGGGTGAAGAGGCATCCAGGAATGTCTGCAATCCAAAACATCTATGTCAGTGTTTATTCAGTGCGAGCGGGTTCTTTGAAGTGGCGACACTTTGCTTCTGAAATGACTGGAAAGTTACCTCGAGCCAGACGGCCCGACCGAAGCCGGCTTCCTTCCTGGTCCGGGCTGCTCGGTCATGGCGAGATTTCATGTTTTGGTATCAGCAGGCGTGCTCGGGCCGTCGGTGTTGATAAGCCAGTCTGTCCCCGAGCCACTCCGGTTCCCTGCAAACAAACCCAGGAAGAGAAGGAATGTACCAGACACCAGTTCTTACTGTAACCGCTGCCTATTTGGACTGGACTGAATGAACTGTGAAGCAGCAACAACAAAAATGTTGTTTTCTTCCATCAACAATGGAATGTGGCAAGAATGATTACCGTAGAGACGGTGTCCCCAAATCTTTTTTTCGCGAGTTCGCTTTGACTCGATGAAATCATATTCGGACGCATCCATCCTATCTCCGTTTCAGGCATTCATTTTTCCACACCACACCAAACCCAACCGAGCCTGTCCATCCATCCGGCCTCTGCAGTAGTAGGGGTCATTTCCATGCAGGTCCCGAGTCAACTCATTCCAACGCTCGATGTGAGCTATACGTCGCATTGGTCCCCAGGGAGACTTTCACGAGTGGTTACAATCACATAAACACGATGAACCATCAACCAGCATTTGGAGGTGAGAAGCAGCCGGGGGACCAACATCGATTCGGGACAAAGCAAAACAACACAGCGCGTGTTATGACAACGGCGCGATTAAGGCTCGCAATCTCAATCCCCTGTCCAGCCCGTATCAGTTCCCTGCGCACACCGCAGACGTGCTGCTGTTTTTCCTGCGTTTCTTTTCCTCTCCTGCGCCGGAGGAATTCGGCAGGAACGCCGCAAAAGCATCCTGTTTTCATTCCACACTCTTAGTCAGCTATTCACACTCCGCCGCGCACGCCGGCGGGGTCCGAAGGTTCATTCTGACGTCAGGGTAAATAACGAGGAAGTCACCACGTGAACAACCGCAGGCACAGGTGCGCATCGGCGACTGCATTCAACCTGGCCCTGTTGGTTTGTCAACCCACAATTCCCCCAACCCTGCACCAAAGAGCCAATCGGCTGCACATATTGATCTGACGCAAGCAATATTGGGATGCAATTGACCTTAAAACGTGCCAATATCTTGCCGATGGCCAGCTGTCATTCCTGGAACACTCGACCTGTGACCGAGGACATCCTGCAGATGCAAGGAATCCAGCATTCTCCGACATCCTCTTCGATAAAGCTTTTCTGAGCTCACGTCAGCCCAGTCTTAAGTCAGCAGCAAGGGGACAGGCACGTTACACATCAGACGAAGCCATGTTTAAATGTTCAAGCGCAACTTCAAAGCAGAGACACCTTCCTTTTTTTTTTAGTTGCTGCCAACGCGGGCTGAAAAGAAGCGCTGACCTGCGTTTTATAGACAGTAACGTGCAGCCCGTGTCTTTTAATCTTGAACATTTTATTACACATGGGTTCAAACCTAGAAAAAGCAGTCTCGTACTGATAAGAACAGTGGTTGGTTAACTTACACATCTTTTTTTTTTTTTTTTTTAAGTTCAGCTATATTTAAGTCCATTTGTTTTTTCACAGATTTCTACTGAAACTCGTATCACTGATAGTTGAAAAAGAGAGTGAGCCTAATGGCACGTCTTTTGGTTATCTGAGACACTTGCACATGTCCTAATGTGCCATTCTGTAAAATATAAACTGAAAATGGTCCAAGGGTGGGTTGTTTTTGTTTTTGTTTTTTTTACAAATGAGTTCAGGCAGAAAGTTACTCACTGATGGGACAATCAGCAATTTAATCGACAAAAGCACCATACTGACCAAGCATAATTAGAAAAGATTTTTATTTTCCACAATCTGTCGCATCATTCATATAAATATAAATACGCTTTTGAATAAGTTACAGAATAAATAAATTCAATCATTCAACAGTCAACAGTAAACATGTATGGCAGTAAACTGCACATCCCAATCTGCACCGGGGAGGATTTTTTTTATTTTTTATTCCGAGCTACATTGATGGGTCTCATTTCCATGGGTCCCATCGCTTCCTGATGACCGTGGTCCAACTGGGCAGATGGGGTGAACGGCCACAGATCTAAATGCACAGAAGTTGAGTGGGCATTTGCCTGAGGCAGCGACAAAAAAAAAATGTTGGCGGGCCGCACGTGATTGAAACTCTGTGGCTTATCTTCAATCAAAACATTAAAAAGGAGCCCCGCAATAAACATTTGGGCCAACACAATGGACCCACTGTAGTTGTTATTCTAGTAGAAAGTATACGCGTTATGGGGGTGTTTGTAGAGGAGCTGACAATGGCCTTTGTATGAGGCAAACTGTTTGTTCGACAAATCCCAAAGAGATGACCTTCATTTAACTGCGGCAGTGCATGCCAGGAGCGTTCAGGATGCTGTTTTTCCAAGTCGGCATCGTCGACGAGAAGCTGTTTGCTCGGACACCGTCGGCCATTGGGAAGCACAGCAGATTCCCAACTCTGACACGGACGGTAAAGGAGGACCAACCTGAAGGTCAGCGACCACGGAAGAGTGGCGAGGACATTACAAAGTAAAGGCGGAAAAACAATTCCATCGTAAATATAACGTTTATATGGCGTTCGCATAAATAATGATCCCGTCATCCTCACTGTGGGCGAGTTGTGGATCTAAAAGCGTCCTTATAGATGAGTCAAACCGAAGGTTTTTTTTTTTCCAGAGTAACCAAATAACTGGTCAATAAGTGGGCATTGTAGTGTTTCTAGATGCGGTTGCCCACTAGTTCCAAAGTCGGTGTCCATGCTTTGAAAGATCCTTCCCTGGCATTCAGACGGTTTCGTGACTCTGTTCTTCATGAACAACTCCTGCGCCTTTTCCCTTTTCTACCTACGGGGGAGCTGCCAGTCATCCATGGATCCGATTGGTAGATCAGACACGCCTTGATCCACGCCTTCCTATGCCTTCTGTCTTTCCTCTCGGCATCCCCAGGGTTTGGTAACCCTGGCGCTGACACCGAAGGCCCGCTGAAGAGTCTCCTCTCCGTGAGCTTGAATCCACTCTGCTGGTTTATTCTTCAGTCCATTCTACCTCCTTGTTGAGCTCCTGAGCCTGTTGACCAAAGCCATGTTCTTGTCTAACGGCAGGAGGTCTTTTGCAGTGGCCATGTTGGACTTAACCACAGATCTGCAATGAGAAAAAAAAAAAACAGTACAGGTCAGAGGCGCATGAGAAGTCATAGAAAGATCAGAAAATACTGAAAAAGATGGATTTACAGGTTGACGTGAGAATTGAATTCCCTTTACCTGAGAGATGTAAGTAAATTGTTGCCATTTAATCTCTCCGATTTTCCAAATGGACTGGCAGCAGCAGTCCTCGGGTTCTGAGCTCTGTGAAAAGACACAACAACAGCGTTACAACGAGGCCATAATCCTAACCCTGTGCCTAAGGTAACGAAACCTCTCCTCGCCAAGGATTTGCATTATCACGTTCAGGGTGGACAAAACTATTTTCCCTGGAATGTCAAACAAGCATATTTTTTTAATCCCCTTTGGGCAGAAATGCAGGGCGTGCCTCGCAAAAAACACCACATTGGATAAGATCTTAGAGAGGGCGACTAATCCATTCTGGCGCTTTCATGACCACAGTAACTTAAAAGACCAAACAAACAATCCTAACCTTTACCAAAAATAGCAGCGTCGCTAATAAACCACTGTGAATTCTTTTAAGGCGTCCGAGGAAATGCGGGCTCCGCGCCTGCCACCCTCATACCTTCGCACCATTATCACAAACTGAATCATTTTCCTCCTGAATGACTCATCCTCTCCATCAACATACTGTTCGGTCTCATCTGAAGAAAAATAAAACCGATACTATCTGGCATCCAAGAGGTGGCTACGTGATGGGAGGGATTTTTGCTATGCTCTGGGTTGGGATAGAGGGATGAGGGGACATGTCGGGAGGGGGCGGCACTCACCTTTTGTGACAGAAGCCGGGGCAGGTTTTATCGGCGGGATTGAAGCATTCGCAGCGGTCGGCCGAACGGCGGCCGCGAGACGCGGGGCTTCCCAGACCGTACGGAATGAGCTTACTGAAAGGGAAAACAAAACCTCTTAGCAACAACTCCGGTGAAAGAAGGAAGAAAAACTGGAATTGGTCTCTGGTTGCTGTCGGGGTCAAGGGCAATGTCAGGTTAAAGGTCAGAGGGTAAACGTCAAAGGCTACGGCCCCGGTGTAAGCCTGAAGTGATCAGTAGCCTCACCTCGGCGTGTTGACCCAGATAATGTCCAGGTGGCAGAAGTAGATGCATTCTTTGTCGTCCCAGCTGTTACAGGAGCAGCGCTTGGTCCTGACATGCTGCGATTGTGGAGCCTGTGGTGGCAGCTCGGCCGGGTCTGATAACGGGTGTCCACAACCTAGACAAACAAAAAGGATCCCGGGATATAAAAAAGCGCAGACTAATCCTTGGCTGTATGACTTTGCAGTAAGTGACTATCCCAAGTGACTACACCACCCATCACTGCGGTTAAACAAATGTGGCCGTATTTAACGTGGAACCTAATTGTCATATTTTCAAGTCAAGGAACATAGTCAAGGTTAAACAGTCCTGCAAAATCCTCAGAAATAGAATGATAGAATGTTAACATAAACTCAGAATAATGGATTTCCCTTTGATAAAATGCAGGTTACTTGTTAAAAGTGGCCCAAAGGCTGAGTCCAGGTCTCATATTGCATATATTTGTTCTATGACAGCATTAAGTAATGTAGTTTTAAGTGCATCAGAATTTCATTTGAAAACATTTAAAAAAAATGTTGTAATCCCTAGCGCACTGTTGATTTATAACAGGAAACCCGACAGAAAACGTGTTAACGAAATTAAGTAACTTAATAAATCATGATTGGATTTCACTCAAGAAAAAAAAAAAAAAAAAAAAAAAAAGCACATAAGAAAACGTTCTCACCATGATGCAGAGCCGTGCAGAGGATGATCAGAGTCAGTGTCTTGCACAAAAAGGATTCCATCACCATCCTGGAAGTCTGATGCTGTGGTGCGAAAATGCAGCAGCAGTCAGTCAGGCTCACGCGCTCCAATAGGTCCCGATGAGACTTGAAGGTCTGGTGTGTTGAGGCCCGGAGAGCAGCAACAGGTGCTTTGTGTTCATGTCTCTGCCAGGTCGTCTACTTATACCCCCCCCCCTTGTGGGTGATATCACGATGGCCCCTCCCACCCCTTCTCACTCATCTGTTCATGCAGAACAGTGCGGTTACGCAACACACACATACACACACTCCACCTGCCCTTCTCGCATTCCAGCACTGACCTCAACATGCAGTGGTGTCAGCGCCTCCAACCGGCCAAGAAGGGCAGGAGGAGTGTGTGCAGAGGTTTCCACCAAAGTCATTGCATTTAAGAGCCGGCACGCTCTGCTGTATGCTGGTTTTCAGCATCTTGAAAAATAAGCTTTTGTTATCCCAATGAAATACAAGCAAAGTCGCCATCTGGACTGCCAAGACAAGATTCACTTATCAAATCGAAATAGAAACCAGAGACGGGTACAATTGTTAACTTGGACTGCAATAAACGCAGTGGTTATGGAAGGAGTTTGGTTGAGATTAAAAAGGAAAATGTATTTGTTTGTCTATGCGTGTGTATTACACTGGGTGTGTGTTTGTTTTCTGCCAATCTCTGTGCACATATCAGAGGGTGGAGTAACAAAGGAAAAGGACTTTGAAAGAAATTGAGGCAAGGGGGTGTGTGTGTATATATATATATAAAATTAAAGTAAATAGGCGAGCAATTTCACCAAAGATGTTGATTACAAAAATTAAGTTGAAAAATATGGACTGTAACACCTAATAAATGTTATTATTAAACAATAAAAAGATGTTGAGCCTTCATTGTTCGCTTTGTCAAAATAAAATCACAGGTGTAACAGGATAACATTAGAAACAACTACATTCCATTAAGGTGGGGAATGAATTTCGTTTCACACCTGCTCTTTTCCTGATGCGACAAGTCTTGTTGAGGTTAATTCTAGTCTTAGCTTTCAACCACCCATTGATTGTAAATATAATGCTTAAAAGTGCGACTGAAGCGACTGATAAAGATTTCAAAAGTGACATGAAGGTTAAGTGAGGCCATGGCATGCCCCATGTTTTTCTTTCTTTCCTTCCTTCCTTTTTTTTGGGGGGGGGGAATGGGCCCAGTGGCGGCAAATTAAGAGACTACAAACACAGACAGAGGGTTTGCATGTGCCACAAGGAAGATAGGAGGGTGACGAAGTCAAGGAGAGATGTCAGCAAACCCCCCTACTATACCCAAACACGCACGCACGCACGCACGCACGCACACACACCGAAAAGGATATTAGGTCACGGAACGATGGCTTCCTACGCCCCTGCACTGTCGCACAACATCTCAGGGCATAACATGTTTGACCTTCGTAAAGAGATATGAAACCGCCTGCCACATCAGCTTTCCGCTGCCCACACACGGGCCACAATGCATATCGTACAAGTCCTTGTATGACACACACACACACTATCTCTAACCACTCAATGACAAAAACAGATATCATGGATTTGGCCACGGCCTGGCTGCCCAGTACAAACACTTACAGTATGTTGAACCAACCCCCTGAGGCATTCCTTCTTATTAACTATAGAATGGATTATACAATGCAAAGCGACAGGCACGTAGGAGTAACAGTACCTGCATCCGATAGCAGGATGCCTGGATTAGGAAGAGGCTGGAATGAGGAGAAATAAGTGAAATTTAGGCAAAGGCATCGTCAAGGACGAACTGGAGTGAATATAAATCTGTTTTATGTATATTTTTTAAATATTCACATAATTCAGCAGGAGCGGACACATTTTTATTTCCCTGGCTTTAAAGGCTCCTGATCGGGGCAATCAGTCAGGATGCTGCTATAACATTTATTAGAGACCCATAAAAATGTCTATTGCATAAAGCCAATTCTGCATATAATACACTATCTTTCTTTCTTTTCTTTTTTTTTTTGAATATCATTTAGATATCTTTGAATGATATGTGGACATATGATTAATATACACAATGTTAACATTGCTCTTATCATGGTTTGCTCAAGGGACCTTGAATTACTTCATTTCGGTAAAAAGAGCGTATTTGTTACACACAGACAAACTTGACCATAAATGGTTTTAAATCCAACTGAAGCAGAAAAAGGACAAATAAGTCTCGGCTGAAAACAGGAAAGGAGCACAGTTGTTTGCGCAGTGGAAGAGCCTCAACCAAAGTATGGAAAAGGGACGGTGGAGGAATTCCACATCAGAGCCCAGATAGAGGACGTAACAGGAAAAAACACTGCTGAGTGTGCGGTCATTGTCGGGGATAACGGGTGGGAGAAATGCCAAAATGTCGTCACAAGAAGCAGGAGAACTGGCAGCAGACCAACAATTTGTCACAGCGAAGACTACACTCGCATATCTGTTCATTGTCGCAGACTGGAGGGACAAAATCATTCAAAAACGGGACCCCCGTAACCCCTCATCTCACCCCCACTTGTGCAGACACAGCAGGCAGTCGCAGTGTAAAGAAATGTGCCCTTATCTGTGTCCAACTTCCGGGCTGCTGCCGCTGAGGGCGACGGAGGAATGTGAGATGGCGCGATGACAAACAAATAGCGAAGCCGTGATTTCAAGAATCCCCAGAAATTCCTCTGGAATGAGGTCGCCCACATGTGACACAACCGCACACAAACAAGTCCCCACGTTGGGAGAAGGGATTGCTCTCTCAAAACTGCAACTGGGGTAGACAACTTGTCACCTGATTTATAGCGTCACTAAACGAGTCTCGTCTCAATCGCTCGTCTCGAGTCACATACAGCATGATTTGGATTTTTGTAAATGATGATCCCATTTAGAGTAGAATAGACGACGCAGCAGGGCATGGCGGATGTAGCCCCAACTTGGACCCAGTGATCTTGGCTCAATTTTTTTTTCCAATCATTACCATTGCAGGAATGCGACCCACAGACAAAGACACCATCGCGTCAATCCTCTTACCATCTGGGGACACATGCATTCCTAAAAAAAAAAAAAGACAGGAAGCAACCTTGTCAACAGCCCTGAGCGGTGACTCACACAGAAAAACGATCCCCGATGTGTGCGAGGTAAGGAACGTCGGACACCCCCCCCCCCCCCCCCCCCCCCCCTAGATGGTTTCGGTTGCAGCATCTCTGCCAGTCCAATACTCTAAACTGCACAACTCAATCTGTCGGACACGAGGCTGCAGCACCAGCGTTCATCCGTGGCCTCAGACAATGTTCCTCATAGAGAGGATGAACAGTAACACTATTTGTGCTAATCTGTCGGTAAAGGCTGCTCAGATAAAAACATGATGGGTAAAATAAATACCAACACGAAACACTCGTTTCGTCTAAATAGCTCATCTCTAAAAACCCGGACACGCAGGGATTAGTCTTCACACTGGAGAAGATGGGATTAGATTTTTTTTTTAAAGTGCCTGGGACAAATAGTTATTGATTTGTTGTCTGTCCGTAGGCCAGTGACCAATCTACTAGCCATTCCAGCGATGCTTATTTCTCTGTAAGGACAATGATTTCAAGCAAAGTTATCAATTAGAAGTCTGTGAGTTCTCGTGGACGTATTAGTCCCCGAATTTGAGCTGACTCACAGCATGTTCAGAGGGAACCTACGCACTTCACATCACCAGTGCAGATGGCACATGTCGGAGAAAAAGAAAAACGATGCATTATTTAGTCACGTCTGTTTGGGCGCTGTCCTTTTTTGGAGGACATTATTTGCCCCAAAAAATGGGACTCGACCATGAATAATAGCTCCATTGCTGTCGCAGGAACAAACAAAAAAAAAGAAGAGCCTTTGTACTTCCAGTTCAATGTCAGAATTATTAATATAACAACGACAAGGCCAACTGAAAGTACATTGGAAGTGTTTACTTAGCCCGGAATTACATTTTTCCTACTTTTGCGGACATCAAATTGACGTCAAGGATATTTGTTTTCGAGTGCTGGGTTGCTCCGAGTTGTCAGGAATACCCGGGGGCACTTTTGTTGGGCATCTTGCATGCAGAGGAAGATGTTTCCTGTCACATTCACACAATATATATATACACATATACATATATATATATATATATATATATACACATATACATATATATATATATATACACATATACATATATATACACATACATACATACATATATATACATATAAATATATATATATATATATATACATATATATATATACACATACATACATACATACATATATATATATATACATACATACATACACACACACACACACACATACCACCTTTTCCAGAGAACCTGATCACGGGCTCTCCTCGCTAAAGAAACACAAAACCTGGTTAATAATTTGTATTGCTGTATTTATCACCAGATTTCACTGGAAGACTCGTATTGCTCATGTGAGGAGGACTAACGTGCCCAATAACCAACAATTGAATCACGGCACTGGACGCAAAACACACACCTTTGATTTCTCGGTCACTTCTGTCACTTTGGACTCTCTATGGATCCTTACCACACTTCCAGCGTCTGATGATTCCAGCGGCGTGCGTGTCACCCTCTTTTGGATCTTTTAGTCCAGGTGAAGGTGAGCCTGCGAAGTCCAATACCTTCAGGGAGTGATGTCATCATTTTCAGTGCTCAGCATGAGCGTGAACATTTAAGCTGCTTTCTCCTGCCACCCAGTGGTCACCCAGGTCACCTTCAGTGCAGGGAGGACAACAACAAGATCAAATATCAGGTTTGCGCAAACAATGGAATGCAAATAAAAAATCTTACGTGGTGGGCGGACTGCATTTGAACTGAAAATAAAAGAATCGTTTTCAACATTAAGCATGATCCTACCATAGCTACAGGGTGGTGCCACAGGCCCCAACACAGGTTCTTCGGGTTTCAGGAAAGCAAAATTCCACTCGATTTCTCTTTCTGGGGATGAATGGAATTTAAAAGGACAAAAAGGAATGTGACAAATAAGGCGACAAAAGTGGCATGAGAAAACACAGTACATTGATACAGACGGCGTGAACAACGTAGTACATTAAATGAAGATCCACGATCATCTGTAAATTGACACTGGATACGCACTGGTCAGAGTGTAAAATTCACAGTGGAAGTAGTGAAATGTTTCCCCAATAGCTCATAGTTCCAGCGTGCGGATACGTTTTGTCATTGCAAACATTTTGCCGATCACGTCCCACACAGGCCTTTCGGACTTGTAAGTGGAACGAGGCAGGGCTTCAAGCATTCAGTTTACAGGCAACAGTGACAAAGCAATAACGCAGTGATTGATTCCAGTTGGGAAATTAATTCACTGCAGCAGTAACAAGTAATGAATCTGTAATGCAAGGGTTAGAGGCTACAGACACCAGGGACAATATGTGACTATAATGAGGAACAACAAGGAATAGCTGAAACGAATACCACAACAATTGCGCTTCACAATTCCGATCTTATTCAGCCATCTTAACTGCACAGGATGTTTCCTTACGCTGAAATAAAAAAAAAACACTTAAAGATCAAGGAACTTTTTTTTTTTTTTTACGGCGCAGTCCCTTAAAATAGCACTTGGAATTAAAGACACTGTAGACCAACAGACCAATCTATTAAAAATACAAAGGAGCAAAGCTTGTCTCATGTTCCACAACCACTGTACAGAAGTGGTTATGACACTCAAGTAGCACAGCCCGACTGGAACAAATATATATAATATATCTATATATATAATAATTCTATTTGATATGTCCAAAGATGTTGCATATAGGTGTTGGGTATGTTGCAAAGTAGATCTACATCCACACCCTGCGTTGATTTCTTTTAAGTGGGCTTTTTATAGTGCAAATAAAGAATATATGCAAACCCGTCCATCATCAACAAACTGGTTTTCATCTCAGGTCTTAGCTCACCACTAGTCAACAGCATGCTCTGAAAATGTACTTTAAATGACATTGTAAACTGCTCGCCTCATCATATGGTGATCATGTTTGAAAATAGGCTGCTCTGCGGCTGCTGCTGATGCTTGTTGTCTTCTTGAGCTTGAGTTTCAGCATCATGAATTTAACCGCACTTCGCTCACTTTAGCATGCAGTTGCATCATGAAACTGAGTAAACCCGGTTTGTTGAGCGGTTGCGTGTCACCGTGGCAACTGAACTCTGTGTTAACTTGAGCTATTTTTGCCAAAAAGGAAGCTGCTTTGTGAGACGGGGACATTGTTAGAGATGCAAATCTCACAAAAAGACAAAACATTGTAGTAAAAATATTATATATATATATATATATATATACTGTATATCTCTCTCTATATATATGATCATATTTAGCTCTCTCGGAAACATCTGGATATAAACAAACAATCTTTTTAGGGGATAGTCATAACATTAAGGGCTTCTCACTTCTCCATGTGTCTTTCTTACCTGCACATCCTGACATTCAGAGAGTGACTCAAAAATCAAGCGTGTACCACCGTTTTAATATAAATCTGTAAAAATGAGAAGTTTAATGGTAAACATGAACATGACAGTGATTGTATCATTTATAAAAGCAACAACACAAAAATACATGTATCTGTTTTATGAAAAAAAAAAAAAAAAAGCTGTACCTTAGCTACCATGTAAATGAAACAGGTTTCCTCTGGATACCAAATGGTTTTTCAGTGCACTCCAAATGTCTTGATCTGAAACTTGAACTTCTTTTCTCAAAGATCTTGGAAAAGGAGGAGATCGTAACCCTGCTTCTTCAAACACAAAGACGACGACAACAACAACAACAACAGAAAGCTGACAAATAATAAAAAGAATAATCACGGCCTTTAAGAATGACCTTTCAAAACCACAATCTCGACGTAAAATTGCACTTCAAAATACTGGTCGGGATGAATAAATAGTAGTACCTTTCTATATCCATTTTGGTAATACAGTACATTAACACAGCAATAGTATATTAGAGCTGTCAAATGAGTAAATAGGGAAATTGATTAAAACTTTGTCTATTTTCATTCCAGCTGCTTTTGCATATAGTACAGAATTTGCATAATAGCACATAAATAAATTAACACCAATGACATCGAACAAGAGGGTAAAAAAAGATTTACAAAACATACTGCATATGTCACGTAGTGTCTATATATATTATTCATATAATCACATAACAGCGTCATTCAAAAGCGGTGCTCAAGTGCTCTTGCCTTTTCTCCTCGGGGTCTAAACCAGAGTGTGGGTGCTGGATTTTCACAAACGCGCACACACACACACTCACACTCTGGTTTTCTGTTTCTTTTTTTTTTCTTTTTTTTTGCACTATCCCTTCAGACTCCCCCCTCCTATCAGAGTTGTGTCTGGGAGGAGGGAGTCTTTTTTTGGCCTTGGGTGGTCTCGGGGTAAACACACCTCACCTCTGTGAGACATGCGTCTGTGCTCACCTCCTGAGGCCTCGCCTCCGCGCCGGGACTCGCCGGTCGCTGGATGCTGGAGTATCCTCGACTCCTCCAGTGTGACAGGGAGTCTGAACGGCTGCTCCCAGGATTTTGCCCCGATGCGCCGGGGTCCGCCGCGCTGGCTCGGCTGCCGGGCGACGTCTCTTTGAGAGTATCTTGCCGCTGCAGCAGAGAGAACCTACCCTTCACGGCGTCGCTCTGTCTCCAGGATGTCCCGGTGCCCGCGGGGGGGGCAGTGGGGGCCGCGGGGCAGCTCACCAGGCTGTAAATAGGGAGTGTGGAACTGGGCTGAATCATGTGAATCCCCCCGATGGGAATGAGGAGGCTGGGGGCCCGGCTCGGCTGCTGGGAGTGCAGAGGGAGGTGACTCAGGAGGTTGTGGGCTCCCCGAGGCCGCGGGGGACACGGCGTGATGTGGGTCACACCCACCTCAGCCTCAGACTACAACAAAACAAGATGAAAATCAGGTCATTGCAGAACGTGTGCATAAGGCCAATTCAAATGAAACTGTTGAAACTGCTGTACATCAATAGCAGTGACTCATTGATTATCTGGCCTCGGTGCTGAGAGAACAACGTCTGAAAGCGGAGCTGTGGAGAGGTGCTGTGAGTTACAGAGCAGCTGTAAAAAACATTGTTAAAACGGCCTCGTATAACCTCACATTACATCAACACATGACTATGTTCATATGTCGAAATGTGGTTGGCGGCCGTACTAAGTACTTGGTTTATTTCCTTCATTGCCTTTTTGAAGTGAGACTACGCAACTGCATGGGTGACTCTGGCAATAAGTAACAATCAGAGCATAACGGCCAAATTGAATGACTCTTCATTCCCTGCGATTCTTTACGGAGCATCTCTACTCGCCTCGAAATTGTTGCTGTCGCCGGCCTGGTCACGGCTGAACGCCTCACCTCGCTGCTGCGATGCACAGGTGTCTGTCAGGACCCTGTGACATCACCGTTGGGTGACGCACAGGTGCATCAAGTCACCATTTTGCACACCACCCCACCCGGTGACGACCTCAGACTGCTGCTGAGTTACTCTATAAAGGACAATATTAGGATGCAACCTGCCCAAGAGCAAGCTTAATGAGACCACAGCCAGGGAACGTCCAGCATGTCTTCTGGTGAGGTGCGCTGCTGGATTCTCGCAGTGAACTAAATGGGCTTGTTCCCATGAAAAGCAGGTGTGCGAGTGCACAGGTCCCCATGGGGCCTAAAAGGCGCTTTGTGACGACCTCCAGAGTCAGAGGATGCAAACTTCACCAGATTTTTCTTGGAACAACTCATCAACAGCAATTGAGGAAAAACAGGACCACCCGCAGTGAGAGAGATCAGCGGTTTAGGATTTAAATAGTAATACCAAAATAAATAAGGAACATCTGCCTGTGAATACCAACTTTTATACCATTTTATGTATGTGGTGTCTTTCAGTGTCAAGACAAGAATATCGTGGGAAATGTACTTCCCATCCAAGGAATTCATTGGGGAAGTCCTGTGCCCCAACAGACTTTATTATATTATTAAGGATATATTGTAAATGCATCCTCCTAAGAGATGTTCTTTTGTGTTAAATATTTGCGTCAAACTGTGTCATGTTAGGTTAAAACACACCGTCTAAGTATAGAAGAGTCTTAAAGAGATCTGGAGTCATCCAACGATAGCCATTATTATAATCTAAACCCTAGAGGAAACTGAATTAATCAACCATGCGTTTCAGTGATTACGAAATCCTAATTACAATGCCAACAATGCTAACACTATTTGACAGCAGACCAATGAATTCATTGGTGACTTATCAACGCTGACATTTCGAAGCAGATAAATACATATTTAACAGTTTAAACAAAACCGACAATGATGAACGATTAATTAAAGCGTTCACCCTCCAAAGATTTTTGCCGAGAGGGAATGTATAAATGACAGTATTAAGACGGTGTGCAAACTATTCTACCTGAGCAATGAGACAAAGTAAGGCGAGTGTTTCCTCGTTCACAGTGGCAGGTTCACAGAAGGACCTATGCGCTTGAAAAATGGACTCGGCTTACCGGGAACACGGAGTTGACAGATGTGCCGCGGCTCTCAAGAACAGAAATGTCTGTGTGCAGTTGTGAAACAAACAGCCCTGCGGAGAAGGTGAATTACTATCTACTCCTACGAGACCTATATTAGTGCGAGGAGGAAGTGGTGAGGTCACACCATAACACCGCCGCAAGTTCGGAGTAGACATGTTTTTTTTTTTGTTTTTTTTTTCTACTTTATTAGGGGTGAAGTGAGATAGTCATCCGTGTTGTTTTTGTCGTAGACATGTGGTTCCAATCATTGGTATTTAACGATCGGCCTGCTTCTCATTTTATCAGCGGCTGCCCAGGGAAAACATGTCGTGTCTATTTGGGAGCTCTCCTGCATTATTTTTAAGGTCGGGAGCTGCAGGCTCGGTCAGGGGGATATAAAACAAGACGGTCGCCTTTTCCTTCCTTTTCCAATAAATGGGTGACTTTAAAATAACCTCAAATGTGCCAGCCTATCTATGTTTGTTCTGCATGTTGACTCGGCTGGGCTTCGGCCGAGCCACACAAGATTAGCTCTGTAAGCCAAACGCTGATTTATTTAAAACTCTAGGCTAAACTAACAGAGATGGATGGAGTCACAGGTGAGCGGAGACGGGCGGTTTGAACAGGGGCCATGTTTTGACCCGCGCTCATTATGCACACAACATTGACACAGCAAAATCTGGACTATAATGCAAAAGCCCAAATAAAGGCCATTATTTGCAGAGTGTTAAATCGAAATGCTGTAAAAAGGTATTCTGTCACCGTGTTTTTACAAGCAAAAGTTGAAGCCACTTACCAGCCTCGCAGAGGACGGGCGGCCCCTCGGGTGGAGACACGTTTGACGCTGAGAGGAGGTGTCTGCCGGGGAGCCCGGGAGCCCGCAGGAGTTTGATCCGTGGGGCTGGATGATTATAGGTGATAGACCTCTGACGGGGGAGGCTGGTCTCGGCGGGGAAGAGGTGGAGACACGAAGGCTGGAGGAGGAGAGGGCGGGAGGCGGAGCAGGGGACCGCTGAGGCCCAGACGACTGGCTGCGAGGCGGGGACGCCCCCCTCTGTGGAGAGCAGGAGCCTCTGGAGGACACCGAGGACGACGCGTCCAGGCGTCTACGGGCGAACAGGGCCCTCCTGGTCCTGGCCGAGCTCCTCGGGGCGGAATCCTTGGCGGGGAGCGCGAGTGACGGGCCTGGTTCGGGCTCCATCGGCCGACCTCCTGAAGGAGGTTTCACACCGTCTTCACATCTTATGTCCTTGTCCTTTGCTCTGTCGTCCTCATCACATCTGCCGTGCCCCAGATCAGGGTACCGGTGATCTTTTTGTTTATCTGGGTGAAGTGGTTGGTCCACACAGACTCCTTGGACAGAAAAAAAAAAAAATCCACTTTTGAAGACATTTTAGCGACTCTCTTATCTAAATCCAATTAACATCCGTCAACGAATGTGAAATGGCAAATGAAGTGTGGCAAGATGACAGAAGTAGGGAGCAATTTACAATTGCAAGTCTTTAAAAGGAAACATTCAAGTGGCTCAGATTAAAACGGCCGATTTAATTACAAGACGTAACCAATGGTCAACTAATTACCTTTAAATCAATTAATTAAATAGAGCGAGTAAGTTCATGCACTCTATCTACTGTGTCAAAGCAATTCGACCCCGTTTCTCAGGTTTCTATAATTTAACGGTACATGAAATCATGAAGAAAAACTGGAAAATCTTGTCAAATTTCATTTGAAAGTTACCCGTAAGGGGTATTATCAAGTCTTTGCTGATACATCAGGACTACTCCTTTAGCCTGGAGTGGCTATACTAATATTTGATTGACAGCTCAATATTAACCACTGACACATTAATAGAGATAGAGCGCTGAAAGTCGAGCTGTGAGCTGACAGCTGCAGACTGACTGATGATGTCCATGTCCATGTGCATAGCGTCTCTGTGGATTCATGTTTAGACCGGTGGGGATTTTGATTAGGAGAGCACTTCTCATTCAAGCGGGCAGGGTCCATCTTTTCAGTGTGGCACTCATGTCCTCTACACTGATCAGCATCAACTTGTAAGTGGCCCTAATGTCCAGCCTTACCTGTGTATTCCCCATGGTCTGTTGTGTCAGAGCTCCTTCTGATACTTCAGCAACGGGATTTCTTATTTCTTTTATCTTCTTTATTTTGTGGTTTCATTTATTTTCTATGGCTTTATAATGTCAAAAAAAACAAACAGTCAGCCTCAAGATAAAAAAAAATGTTACCGATTACTTTAAGGTATTAAACCTTATAAATATTATATATATTTTCTTACTTATACGAGTTTATATGATCAGCTGTTAAGTGTAATTAAAATCAAGTGAGTTTGAGTGTTGCATCTGGAATACAAGTACGCACATTTCATACAAATTTTGAAATGTTTATAAACATATAAACTGGCGTGATCAATCACTTTCTCTAACGCCAGCATGACACATTACCGCTAGTGATGTAGACAGGAAGTCAAAAGACAAAACAAAAGTAAACTAAGACACTTGGACTTTGAAATATGAAAAGGCCAGAAAGTACATAGTCTGGGCAGAGAGTTGGCAGAGAAAAATAAAAGGAAATAATAACATACCTTCATCTGTTTCTTTTCTGTGCGACATGGACCTCAGGTGTTCGGTGAGGCTCCCTGCACATACAAATGAGAAAGTGAGGAAGTGACAGCAGAGAGGCATCGCAATCCCATTTTTATTATTAATATTACTTTTTTTTTTTTATTACTCAATCTTACCTTTGGGTTTTACAGCAACTTTACAGTCACCGCAGTCACAGGGAGGGGACTCTGTCGAGAGGTATGTGCACTTTTGCGAGACACTGATTTTCTTCGGGGGGAATCCGCAATCCTCACACTGGCACTTGACTCCACCTCCACCACGCACGCGGCCAAACCTGTCATTGGATCTGCAGGCGTGAAGAGAGCGAGAGGTTTTCAGTGTTGGTCCTCGGAGCGTTTACTTCGCCAGTCGTCTATAGATGCTGCTCCTCTCGGGTGGATAGTGACAATCAATAAGGGCGTAACTGGAGCTGACAGACAGGCAGCAGGTCCATTAGCACCTGTAAGCAGCTTTTTTTAGTGCCTGTATTTATCCAGGGTAAATACGCTATCTGTTCGGCCTCTGCTTGCACAGTGCGCTCACACCGTGGCAGCTGGGCCCGGGGTCGGTCCAACCCTCCATGTACACTAAGGGTCTCTCAGCGAGGCGCCCACTTCAGCTTCAACAGAGCCGCTTTCATAAGCCAAGCAGCCCCGCCCCCCCCCCGCCGCCCCATCTCCCCTCCTACTGCCTTATAACCCCATCACAGCAGCTCTGAGTCTAAACAAGGGGGAGCCTTCGACGTGGCCCGAGGTCCGGGGGTTTTGCTCCAGCCAGCCAATGAAAACAGTTCGGAGAGGGAGGGAAACCCTGGCCCAGACCAGCTGCTGCTGCTCCAAATGAGCACGAAAAAACACCGAAAATGAAAACACATTCCTACATCAAACAATCATTCTGATTGTGTTCGGCTGTTGTTTTTTTCCCTCCAATTTTCACTGCAGGGCTGGATAAACCCTGCAGGTATCGTAAACGGTGGCTTTTACAGTCTCGAAAAAAAACTCTCAAAGTTGATGAAAGGGAAACATTTTTCCACCCCTTGCCTGTACGCTACACTCCGACACCACAAGGCAGCTATATTCACGGGCTCTTCCGACAAGACCCGTTCACACGTTAAGATCCTCGCCTGCCATCCAGTTCGACTTGCTTTCCGTCTCAGTTCTGTCTTTCGGTGTCTCAGACGGAGAAAGCGAGCAGCCGTGAGGATGACTCACTCTTTTAGGAAGGCTGTGATCAGCGTCAACACAAGTCAGGGATTTTTTCGCAGACACATTCCCAAACCAAAAAGAGACGCACACAGATGGCACCTCGCTGGCCCGCACACACCCCCCCCCCGGCATCGCTTTGCTGCTTGTCTTGATTTCTGATGGGTATCGAAAGTACTGTCTGTCACTTCACATTCATTTGAATAAATGACAGAAGCGTGTCCAAACACGTGCAAACCTTGGTGGTCGGCATGCAGCACTTTAGTTTCAGCAAAATGTCATTTCTACCCTTTATCTTTTTAGCATTAACTGAATGACTATTTTCTCACTTACTGTTCACTGTCTATTACTACTACTATTGTTGTTCAGACAACAAACAAGAAACAAGACATAAAATAAATGCTTGCCAGCCAATCAGAGTTTTATATATGTTTTAGGGCTTGAGAGGACATAGACCGCTCTGCATTGATGAATAAGACAGAAGTAAATTGGCAATTATGTTAGTTTTGCCAAAAAAAAAAGAAAAACTAAGAAATGCTGCTTTTTCTTAGCTTAACCTATAGTATTAATTCAATATTTGCTTCGTTTGTTGGACAGGTCATGAATATTGTTCCCAGTCCCCAGCATTTCTTGAGGAAACTAGGTAGCGTCCTGGCTTCAGACCCTTTAACAGACGGGCTCAGTTGCAGCCAATTGTCGGCCTCGCTGTGTGTCTGGACAACACACCACACCACACCACACTATGTGATGCAAGCCTTCAACGCTGTAATGCAAGTAATGAGGTTTGTCAATACAAATGTAATAACAATGCCACCAGTAAAACTAATTATAAATCAACTGAAACCACACTCACCCCTCTTCAGGGATCCAGACTTCAGGGGCTGTATTTCTGGAGCATGACTGGACTCCCTCCTCCTTGTCCTCCTCCGCCTCTTTTTTCTCCTGTCCCTCCTTCACCTCTCCCCTGTTGGAGGTGATGTCCTTTGCTGATGGCAGCCCCTTCCCTGTTCCCCCCAGGTCACTGCAGTACAACTGGCTGTTGTGGACCTGCACTCGAAAGAGACATGGGCAAATTCACCAATTCTGCTCCAGCAGGCCCAGGGAGACAAAAATTGGAAATTCTCATTGAGCGTTGTGTTTTACAAAATGTGTTGATGTAAACTACCATACGACGACGCTTTGACCTAAGCAGCCGTCTCTCAGGCCCCCGCGCCCTGGTACATTATTTATAATTCATTATAATGTAGAAAACTAACAGACAACTGTGATAAGAGGTTAGCGCCGCAATTACCTCAGCGGAGGAAGGTCTCTTGTTGTCCTCTTGCTCCATCGATTCAATCGTCCGCACGGACATGGGGGATGACGTGTAGATGGAGGGGCTGAGCCTCTGCTTACAGTGCAGCAGGGAGAGAGCCGTCTTGCTGGAGAGGCCGAGCGGGTTGGGGTTGTAGCTGCTAGTGGACCACGATGAATACACCGAGGGCTTCTGCTCACCCAGAGGAGATGGGTTCGGTTTGATGTAGTTCAAATAGCACCAGCTATTACAGGTGCCGGACAGCAGACTGGGGAACCGAGGTCCAGCGTGTGCGATGGGAGAGCAGACGCCCGGTGGACACGACGGACCCTCCCGTTTGAGTCTCTGACCACACGGGTCCACCGGCGCTTTGTTGACACACCCCACCTGCCTCTCCTCTTCTTCCTTGACTCTTTTCTGCTGCTGCTGCAACTCTGGGAGCAGCTCGACACTGTTCGAAGGGGAAAGCATGCGCTTGCTGCCCCCCGAGCCCGGCAACCTCAGGTCGTCATCGCACCACAAGTGAAAGTCTGGACTTGTACCCCTGTGGTTTCTGTACTCAGCTGTTGGACTGCCAATGACTGCCTCCTGGGGTCCGGGGGAGGTGGCCCGTGACATCGTGGTGTAGATGGCGCACGCCGGGGTGAGGGTGTCCGCTTGGAGACGCACTGCTACTGAAGGGGATGCGACTGGTCTCAGTAATTCCAGACTAGAAGTGATGCGAGGGCCAGAATGTTGGCTGTGCGAGTGACTTACTCGAGGGCTTGAATAATCTTCATGCCTTAAGGGAATCTCCAGCTTCAGCCCCGTGGACATCGGGAGGTAGCGAGCTCTTGCTGCCCCCGTCGGTCCGTGTGACGGACGGAGCTGTGGCACCTGAGGAGGAGGCTGTCCCGTACGGATGTGTGGGGCCTCCTCTTTTGCAGTATCCACAGAGGGGCCGTGAATAAGCGGGAGCTCTGTGCCGCCCGTCAACTGAATATTCTGGCCACACTTCCACTGAGAGATTTCTTTGTATTGCGATGTTGCTTGGTAACGCAAGAGCGCGTCGCCCGACGACGGAGACGTCGGCGACCTACTAATGCAGACGGCGGTTATGCTCGCTTGAGAGGACGTGTTGGCTGGGACGTGCTCGGGGCTGCGACTGAGCATGTTACACTGGTCTTCCTCCTCCTCATCTGGATCTCGGATAGCGTTGTGCCTCATGAGGAGGCACTTCCGTCTCTCCCTCCAGCCCACCGCAGAGCGCTCGGGGGACAGACAGCTATAGTCAAAAGACTTGCTGCGGGTCTCGGCCATCAGGACACTGGGTTGGGGGTCATGGGGGGCCTGCTCGGACGCCGAGCGCCTCATCTCTCTGTGCTGGTGCACTCCGGGCACCACGAGCATGTGGGGAGCTCTCGATCTCCTCAGCGGTGAGGACGTTAACGCCTCCATGTCCAGTCTATTCGACTCCTCAAAAGACGTGGAGCGACTGGACGCGTAGGACGCAGTGCTGTCCTGACTAGGGCTACGTGGCTGAGATATTGAGTCGAAACTGGACTCGCCTGAGGACTGGGCGACCTCAGCTAGGCGTAAGCGCTTCTTCTTCGGAGGAAGTTTTTCAATAGGGAGCTGGGCGAGAGAGGAGCTTCTCTGTGGCCACTGAAATTCATCGGGCTTCTCCGGATGCTTTGCTACAGAGGCCGGCTCCAACGGGGTCCCGGCGCCCGCGTTGGAATCCACCGTCACGAGGATTTCTGGCACTTGCACACTGTGTTGGCGGGCCAACTTTCGTGTTGCCAGTTTGGTCGACTGCTGCTGGGGTTGTTTCTGAGGCGCCGGCGGATTTTCCTCATCGGGTGGAGAGTTTTTTGTCGCCTCGGCGCTCTGATTCTCATTGCACACCGATTCTTGCTTTTCAAAGGAACTGGTATGCTGAATTACCGAACAGGTTTGTAGCGTAGGTCTCCTGGGGCCTTCACAAGCCGCACTTCTGTCCTCTTTACACTGACCCGACATGGCAGGAAAGGGTAGGGAAGGAGAGGAGGGGTCGTCGATTTCAAAACTCTCCTCTTTTCTCCTCTTGCGCACCGCTGAAGTTCCCGCTCTGACTGCATGGTTGATTAGTTGCGAGAACTCCACCTGACTAATGACCACCTCATTTCTGGGATGATGCGCAAAGCACATGCTCTGCTTGTGTTTCTTATAACCCTCCCAATCTTTGCACCCTGTGCCACAGGCCTCGCACTCATACGGCTGGGGTTGACTCTGCTTGCGGTCAGGCACAGTGGTTAAACTGTCACGGTAAAACGGATGAGAAACCTCGTGTTCCTCTTTTGTTAATTCGGCACCAGGTGGGATTTCGATAGCGGGCTGTCGTCTAAGCATCCCATAACGACGGGACGTCTGCATCGCGGAGGGCTGGCGCTCGTCGAAAGACTGACTCTGGCGGAATTTACCGGGTCCACCGCCGGAGGCATCGAACGAACTAGCCGCTGATGGCATTGAGTGACTCCTCAACAATGGAGCAGTGGACGTGTGGCCAGCTGGCTGCTCCACATTTAAGGACTGATGAAGAAACTTTTCACATGGAACTCCCATAGTGATGGAGCCACTGTTTTTATAGCCCAGATCTCCCGCTTTAGGGGTGTGAATGAGAGGTTCCTTCACAGATGAAGGCTTTTGAGTTTCCGAGCTATTCTTTCTGGAGAGCGAGAATCTCCTCGGTTTTACGCTGTCAATTTTACTAGTGTCCACCACCGCCTCATTGATGGTGATGAGTTTGGTAATATGGTCAATGACCTGCTTCTTGGGCACTGTGAACGGGATACTTGTTTCCTTCTGACCAGAGGGCTGCTGGTTATGATGGCGAGACATCCTCTGCAGGTGTCCGAGACGTCCATATTTGCCAAGAATGATCTCTGCATAGCTTTTGGCACTTGTGTTCGGGGGACTGTCCTGGATCTGCTCAGTACTTTCAGAGCGAGAGAAGTAGCCCGATTCCGTACTGCCTTTACTGCCTAAAATTAGAGATGAGGTCTTTTCGTCGGATGAACCTTGAGGACCCTGTTTTCCTCTACTTAGACGCAGGGCCAATCTCTTTTTCACCGCATTGGAGTCATCACTTACGACAGTGCCATCTTTGGCCCTGTCTGATTCCTTCACTGAGGCTACCTTTCTTTGTCCTTCTGTATGGGAAGCTGTGGATGAAGGTTGCCTGGTTTCATCTTCTGACTCAGTGACTTGCTCCTCTAAAGTTCCGGGCTCCCCGAGGGCCAGTCCTGCCTTCACCCGGTGGGTATGCGATTTGCGATGTTTGTACAGGTTACTCTTTGTCTTAAAAGAGAAGCCACACGGGGCACAGGGGTAGGGTCTTTCTCCTGTGTGGGACCGAATATGTTTCTGTAGGACACTAGGTTTTGCACATGCGCGGCCACAGTAGGAGCAGACATATTTCCCAGGTCTCTGAGGCTTGCGCTCTCGTTTCTGTTTTGGAGGGCTCTCTTGGCTTTCTGGTTTAGATTGGGCTGGCCCACCTGCTGAGGAAGTTGGGACTCCTCGTGACGAACCAGAAACTGAGGTTGCTTTTGTTTCTGCGGTTGCTTCATGTCTGGGTTCCGGCACTGTATCCGAGTCGACGCTTTGCCGCTGGTGCCTGAGACGCTTACGTTCAGGGTGCTGTCTTTTGGACTGTTTGGGCTGCTGCAGCGTGCCATGGGGCTTTTGGGAGCTAGTTTGCTCTTGCTGACGGGGCTGGGAGGGAGACTTAGCTGGCAGGCCTCGGTGCGGAGACTCTGGTTGGTGATGTTCTTGACCTCCGGACTGCTCCCCAGTCGTCAGGCGACTACGCAAGGTCTCCATAAAATGGAAGGACGGCCTCGGGTAGACGGTCTAATGTGGGTGAATTCAATCAAGGTAGAGCCACTGTAGCTGGTGATGAGGTCTCATCATTTCCACTTGTGTTGTTGAAATGTTATTGCTCGACAGTGGAGTGGTACCATCAAATGTGCAATGGCGACAACAAACGATACAACTGTGCTGTGTCATGCGCCGTGGAGGAGCTCCTCTTCCGTGCTGACCCAAGGCATCCCATCATGAGTCAGCCACACTTGGGGCTTGAGTTGAATCAGTGGTAGATATGATTCTTCTGTCCTCTCAACATGAAGATCTGTGAAGACAACAACAACTTATTACATAAAATAGTGTGTATTCAGGATTTGAGATGCAAATAACCCAAATAGCAAATAGTCGTCTCTTTCTAAATATAGATACTTCGGTTTCAAGTCTTGCGTAACAGAATATGTCATAACATCATGTTTTCCCTCGCCCCAGGCTGCTGAATATTTTAAATTTGAAGTGTTTATGTAATGTTTTATGTATAAAAATGTGAATGCATGCGGCGAGTAAAAATGTTGATTATTCTGTCAAACTCTCAAGGTCATCAGTGAGTTCTAATCAACCATGCATTACTTGTTCCAAAGCTTTGGACAACAATTTCCTTAGGTTGGAAAGCAATACATTAAATATCAAACCAATTCCCATGAAACGGGCAAAATATAAAGAAGGAAGAAAAAATGATGCAAAGAAAACAGCATTCAAAACAAAAAATAAAGATGACCCCTTCCGATTTGTTTGATGTTTTCGCATTGTTTAATTACACAGGGATTAAGTTAGGGATGTTGGCATGTGAAGACGGCAGCGCTCCAACATGCCTCTAAATTAATGCTGCATTTAGGACATGTAGTGTCATCAAATATCGAAGTGCTGATCGTCAAGCAATGGTACAGAACAAGACTACAGTATTAGGGCAAATGTGAATGGCTTTCATTGCTCCCTTAGTTTAAAGTTAAGGGTTTATTTGTATTGATTAACTCTTACTGTGGATGCTTAAAATGGCCAAGCCAAATGAAGGCGAAAGATGGCTGCACACACGAGGATGCTGAGAAAGCTCCCTGTTATTTTGCACCGGCATACTGAAACAGTAAACAAGGCATCCCACGCATTGACCAGCTGGTTTCTACACCCACATTCTGGTAGAAGACGACAGAGACACTGGATTATTTCCAAATTACAGATAACTGTCTGATTAACATCTTTGGTTTAACGTGGGGGAACAGTATATATGCAAGTACTGGGGGGACATTAAACGAAGACGTTTATTATATATTAAAAAAATTAAGTTAATTAAATAGACATTATACATGCTTTACAAAGCTTGCAGAAGACTATTCAGATAGCACAGCCCTAAGTCACTTGCAGTGAGACGACGGAGAGCTATGTAGGTCAGACAGGTAGTATAACTGGACTATGAGCTTTTACTCATACTGAGACTCAGAGTGAAAATAAAAAATGCCTCACAACTCAGACTGTGACACATGCACAGCACTTGAAGAAAGGAAATGGTACCTAAAACCGAGTGAGATTTTTCCAAATCATGCAATGCATCTGCTCATTTACCCATGTGCATGCGTCACCCTTGTTCCAGGACAAACTAAAGCGCCTTCATTTACACCTCTCACAGTGCAAATGAACCTAGCAGGCAGGCTTTTTTCTTCCGCCAGCCCTTCTCTCTACACGGATCCTGTTTTCGCCCTGTCCTTGGCTCACAGCCTCTGTGATTCTCCCTGGGTGCTTTCCTAAAGAACACACATCTAGGTGTAATGTTATCAGTGTTAAAGTCAGACAGCTGATGCTAAAGCATATTACTGCTTAATTAATAAGAACCCAGAGTCTGTGTTTTTCTGTGGCAATGATCCATCAAAATATCAATATCTCCTCTGAGGAAAAACTCACAACTTTACACATACAGTGTGTTGGGGAATTCTACTGCATACACGTTGTGGCTCCAGAGGGAACTGAGTGAAGTCTGATAAATGTCCTTGGTTCAGGCTCTAAACATTAACTTTGAATATGAAAAAATGTGGATATTATTAAAAATGTTTGTTTCTTTAAAATGTTTTTTGATGACTATACTTATATAACTATACTAAAATATCAGTAATCTGGTTTTGACAAAGAGGATTATAAACATAAAAAAAATGACTTGCAGCACTGAAGGGCTACACACACGACACAATCTTTCACCAAGAAAGAACCCCGGACTAGAGTCTATTCTCCCGACCACATTTAGTCAAAAAAAATGCACATAAAAAATAAATGACCCACGAAACTGGATTTGGGAAATGAATTCAGGTGCTGGGAAAGTATTCTGAAAACACTATCCGAGAGAAAACAATTATAAAAAGCTGCTTGCCGGTGATTTCTTCTGGTTAAAAAAAAAAAAAAAAAAAAGCAAAAGCCTGAAGAGAGCGTTCAAGTAGGCTGGAAAGCGCAGTCTGCGATTTTCTGGTGAAACATCGGCCAGCTTCTCTAATCACATCTCTGAAGCGTTCAAATCGATTAGTTGCGACCGATAAGGCGCCGATCGAGGAAGAGTTGCAAAACCTGCCGACTGGAAAATTGGGATGAAAATCATGTTGTGTGAAGCCTACAAGATGCTGCTAGCAAACCCCACCATATAACTGGACGAAAGGAACGGAAGGGAAATACTTTGGAAAATAAATACAAATCTAAAAGCATTTTCACAAGCACCCAATCTGAATAAAACGCTTGCTTTCCATTATACATTAAAAGTACATTCACGTAGCTACTTTGGGGTCAATTAATAATGAGAACATTAATATTTTATAACTCAACAGGTTCGAGGGCTCCACATGCAATGTAAAGCCCTGTGAGGTCACTGAGAATCAATTTAGTATTCAAGCAAAAGGGGTAATGAAAGTGAAACCTAAACAAAACAACAGTGAATCCAACAGTGATGGAATCAAATGAGCACCTTGTAAATTAAAAATAATAATCAGCAACCCAACATAAAGCTGCATATAGAAGGTACAGTTACAATCTGCAGTATGCATCTCAAGTTATGTTAAATTAAATAAAACTGCCTGTTGTAAAATGGCAAAAAGCTGAATCCATTCACACGCCAAACAGATAGAGAATATTGTATAAATGGCATTTTCTCGTGAATTTCCTCTTCACACACAAATGGGCACCCAGCGGTGGTTCCTATGGTAACGGCCCTAAACCATGTGGTGGCAGATGGAAGGAGAGCTGGAGGGCTAAATTTATCTTCCAGCATCCTCACCGACTACAGAGGAGAGAGTGAGGCGGGCGAAGGTGCCTCCCTCCGAGGAGCTACAGCTTTTTGTAGAGAGAAGGGTTCACGTCTCGAAAGAAAATCAATAAATTGGGTGTCTTGAATTTTTACTACTCAGATACTCCTCCACTTTTCCAGGAGGAGCCAGGAAGGAAAAACAATCAGGCACGGGGATGACAAAAAACACTGAAGCAGCTACAATATTCCTAACAATCCAACCAAAAATACTATTTTAAACCACTCACATTGCAGGATTTTTTTCATGTGCAGAACTCTAAAATGCAGATGCTCACTTATATGTGGAATATATTATCTGGAATATATAAAACTGTTTTCTACAGTGGCATTCAAAGCAACCGGATGATGGCCCCAAAGTGGACATTTCTTCTGACCATTTGAAGGTGGTTTAAACCAAAGCAACGCCTCGCACGCTGTTGTGTTTTCGCCACCACAACAGCTGAGCATGAGCATTGCTGTCATGTCAGAAAGCGCGGCTTCATCGGCAGCCTGATAGCGGAGCTCTCTCGGGGGAAGAGGAGGAGGAGAGCCCTCTGGGAGTCGGTGCATGCACAGACATCCCTCTGGGTGGGTGGGTGCGTGCGTGCGTGTGTCTTGATCACACTCCCAGGTCCACAGGAGGACACGCCACGCATAGGAGGTTGGGTGCACAACACAGGGCGCTCATTCACTCCGCGCCTGAGCTGCGAGATTTGGTACATACACAGCCCACGAATCACACACTATATGCTCTCCCTCTCCTTCAGTCACACACACACACACACACACACACACGTGCAAATAGACACACACACACCCTCACTGCACAAGCTGCACGCTCATGCATATGTTTAAAATGGCTTCAATATTCATCTCTTTACCTCAATGCCTAAGTACGATTCCACAATTCCCGTTTATCCATTATTCACTGGCTCATTGATGGAGCAGCCTCGTGCAATAACAAAGAGCTGAATGGAGAAAATCCCCGCCTCTGTCCTCAAATCACGTCACACACATCACGTAACGCGCATTGAAAAAAATAACTGCTAAAAAAGACAAAACCAAAAAAAAAAGACATCAATGTTTGTTTGTTTTTTACCTGGTAGCAGGTGGTGGTGTCCTCCTGTTGTGAATGACGGCAAACGGGGGGAGCGGGGGACGGTCCGAAAGAGAGCTGATGGGAAGGAGAGACAGAAAGGATGAATGAGAGTGACGGTGAGGAGAGAGCCACGGCTCTACGTGCAATGGGCTGACAAACAGGTAGCCGAGTATATTAAGCGCATGAATGAGGAGGAGGGGACACTCTCTGCCTGTCTATCTCCACCTCTTTCATACACCCCCCCTCCCTCCCTCCCTCCCTCCCTCCTTAGTGTCTCTCTTTCAGGTCAAAGTGAAGTATCAGCTCCTTATTTGGAAGTTGACGTAAGCCCGTGTTTCTCTTGGCAGCGCTCTCGGGCTGCACAGCTGGCAACGCGGTGAGAGGTAGAGGGGCAGGGTGAGTGGTCGGTGTTTTAATTCAGATGGGACGGAGAGAGAGAGAGAGATAGAGAGGGGAGGGGGGGGGGTTACTTCATATTTGTTTTTATTTCATACACTTCACCCATTCAGGTGTCCTTTTTCCAGCTTAGGTGGAGAGCTATTGCTGCTGTATTCCAGAGAAATCCCCGGAAAATCGGAAAAACACAAGGACTGGCATGGAAAAAAAAAAAAAAAAAAAGGCATAGATTTTTTTTTTTTTTTTAAGAGCAGCTCTGGAGAATGTCCATACACCACAGCGCAAGTGTTCATGCTGCTGCCAGGGGTCCGGCTGAAACGGGTCCAGGCAACTCTGACATCACTCTCCGCGCTCTTTCATGCCACGGGGGTTTTGTCGTTTCTCCCCCCTCTCCGCCGCCAGATTTTTTTCAGAAGGCTGAGAGCCCGAAGATATGTGGAGCTTTGAGGGAATACCAGCCGGTGGGATGTAGGCGGGCGGTCAGCCGCTCATCTGGCCCGGCGGGAAAATGTGGAAGCAGAGAGGGGAATGGAAGAGAGCCCGGGGGTGCTCAGTCCGCATTTGGGCCACGGGGAGCCCTTGTGTCTGGGATTCCAAATTTAAAAAATAGAAAGTGAACCGATTTCAAATCAAGGCTGATATATTGACAATTCTATCCTTGTCAATAAAGCATTTAGACAACTGTCGCACCCCAACAGTCGATATTAAAACAGCTCCAGTTACTTGCCACCGTCATTTTAGACTCACAGTAATTGCTACCTGCTATTTTCTAAGCAACCCAAAGCAAGGGGGAAACCAATATAAATACACAGCTATCCCCATTTTAATTAGCTTAATTGTGTTAATATTGGATTTTACTTGTAACTGACATTGAAGGAGGCTTTGGAGCCACTTCGCCACTTCTTTTTTTTTTTTTTTTCTCCTGGTTTTACAGCACTTGGCATCCCCTACGTTGTGTTACTGCCACATCGCAGTTTTAGCCCTCCACTATTTCCTGCCTTGTCCTCCACCATCTCTGCATCTGTTCCTTCCCTCTATCGTCTCCACATCTGTTGCTGGCATTTCTGAAGTTCTTCAGGCCAAGTTCACCATCGGCGCTATAAAGACGTTTTGTGTTTAAGCAGTTCAATTGAAATATCTTTTAAACAATAGCTAATAACTATGACACAATAGCTGACATTTTGGTAAGGCTGTGTAATACTGACCTTTGTACAATTTTAGGTCATTCCCTGGACTTTTAACTGCTGATATTTTGATTAAAAAAAAAAGAAAAAAAAAAGGGGTTGTTGTGAAACTGCTCTGACTGGTGATGTAAGTCACACAGTAAACTGGAATCACTACAACTAATTTTAATATGAGCTGCAGAATGTCCCCGGTCATTCACAGCAAATATTATGGCTGTCATAGAACGTTTAACTTGTGGGAGGTAAAATTTAGAATATTTTTTGATTTATGTATTTACAAAAAAAAAAAAAAAAAAAAAAACATCTCCCAACACCATGCCATTGATGACAAATTACTGTTTGCCGAGGCCTAAAATCTGCTGAAAATAAAGGTGGTTATTGCATTCAACATAGTGCGGTTTGTCATCGTATTTTTTGAGGGGGGCATGGAGACCAATATTGGCTCAGTAAATCGGTCGTACTCCACATGTCAAAGCTTTCTGTGGGTGACAGAGCTGCCAGTGTTGAGCCCTTGCACAGGGGAGGCTCTGCCTCTGTGCAGCTGGGGCTTGTCTGGATGGCCTTGTCAGACTGCGAATATCATGCTACCACACACACACACACACACACACACACACACACACACACACACACACACACGCACACACACGCACACACATTTCCTCAACAGGAATATTTCTTTTTGTTTGGAATGCAGCAAGGGAACAAAGTGATGAAAACAAAACGACAAGACTGTCCTCTTTTCTCTAAACCCAACACTGCAAATTCATTTGGAACCCCGAGCTACACAATACATTAACATTTAGCAGTGGCTGAATAGAAACGATGTCCTATTTTTAAAGATGCAGATGGAGAGTGTAAACCTTCCGGATACCAGACAAGCTACCATTTTAATAGGAAGCGGCAACAGCATTGAACTATAAACACAATAAAGACAGAGTTACATCACTTATGCTATTGTGTAAACTTAATGCGTACGTAAAAATAAACATCAATTATTCATCAATAAACATGCACCCCAGGTGTTTTAAACTTAACTTTGAGGGGAGGTGATGAAGCAGCTTTTTTGGCATTGTATGTCCTGATTCAATTACAGTCAAAGCTAGTGGTTGACAAATATGGATTTCCTCAGCTCTCTCCCTGCAGTTAAATATTTTGTATCATAAATCATTTTTATGCTATAAACGATCCAATACATACAAATAGTTTTTCCATTTATTTGCTTTTGGAAAAATCTAGTGACAGATCAGATCTATATTTAATACATTTTAACGCGACATTCATTGTTTTTCTTATTTGTTTTTGGCCACCTGATAGCTGCACAGCCAGCGATAAATAAAACACTATGTCAACCGATAAAATTGATATTCACAACAGTTGTTCATTTACACCCCCGCCAGACACGGGGCAATATTTTTTGTCTTGTTTCTGTGTATTGGTTTGGATGAGGTGATCTCTTTAGAGATTCTTGTTGGGATACAAGCACAATTGAGAGCTAATTAGTTAAGAACATACACATGAAATACAACATATATTTTAAACAATTTTAATACCTTTATATAAAAATAAAAACTTTTTCACTGTAGACATCACCTTACCCTACCCTTCTACACCACAATAAAATCATTTGTCTGCCTAGAAGTTATTGACGTGGTCAGGGAGACACCGCCATCAAATCTGTGGACAACGGCGAACATTTTTTACCTACAAGGCCAATAAAGGCATATGCATCTTTCTGACCCTGGCTGGTCAGAGGCGGTTCTGGTACTGGGTACTGTAACAGCTATAAGAAGAGAGTAAACACAGACAGTGTCCCCTGCAACCGACAGAGACAGTACAATATGTCCCTGCAGCCGCCTGTGACCATCTTCGTGACCTCTAAAACGGATTATCCCTGTTTAAGATGTGAAACTACATGTTTCGTGTTCACCCCGATGCTGCGAGTGCAGACTTCCAGTTCCAGGTAGCAAGGGCAAAAAAAATAAAAACAAAAACACAAGGGCTTTTTTCATGTCAGGCGCGCGCTGCTGAATGTGCAAATAACAGTGTGTACCCGCTTGCGTGTGTGCATACAAATGCGACCGCAAGCAAGTAAATCCTAACATATGACCATAACCACACGCCCCCCCCCCGCTATAGAGCCAGCCACAGACAGACCTCCCCCCCCCCCCCCAGCCATGCCCATACAACCATCGACCAGAAGGGAACAGATGCCCCTTCTCAACCTCAACCTGCTGCGATGGCCACAGAAAACAGCAGTGTGACCAGCACACAGTAGGCGACGCAGCCACAATGCATGCAGGGAAAATAGCCATCTAAAAACTGTCTCAAGACCAAAAAATAAAGGGCTCTACTTCAACAACAGTGGGCCATGTTGACAGATGTTTGGCAGAGCTCGGCTGTGGTGGGTGGAATGGGTTTCAGAGCCAACTACCAAATGTTCCAACAACATATTAATTCCATGTATGTGTACAATTGTGCCTTTATGGATCAATGAAGCCTGTATACGCAACTTTCTTTTTTACTGCGTGCCACATCTCTGTGGCCATAAAACCCCCACCCTCCCAAATCCACGCACAACGATAGATGTGGATCTATCAAGTACTATTATTTGCAAATTTACACGCTCACAGTGCCAGGGTGTTGATTGTTAGGAATTCTCGGGAGGAGAAAATACAACCCTGTCATTAAATCCGATGTATTTGGTTAGATTTCCCTGTTCTACTCAAACACAAACACTGTACATTTATAGCTAGTGGACTGGGTCTCGCTGTTCAAAAACACCGCGAGAGACATTAAAACAGTCAAGAAGACAAACGGCCAACAATCCCATCACGATGGTAAACAATATTTTCGGAATTCCTTGGTTCTGTTTAGTCATGTTTTTATTTTAAGCTCACCACATTAAAATCCTAAATACCATAACAAAATATGTTCCTTCAGACCTGGGCAGCAGCTGGTCCTGTCAGTCTGTAACTCGGATGGACTAAGAGGACACTTGTTATATTCCACTGCAAATTTCAGAAAGTAAAAAAAAAAAAACTGAGACATCGTGATTTATCATTAGTTATGTTTGTTTTCATTTGTCATATGTCTAGCAATGTTATGACAAACATTGTATAAAATATAGTAGATTAGCAATTGGTGTATCCAGCATTTTAACAGCTATGAATTTTGCATTTATAAAATATTTATGATTCATATTAGCGCACACATCTTTTTCCCCCCATTGTAGACATAGCAATGTCAAAGAGCTGCCAGCCAATCCGCTGAGCGGAAAACACGTGTCTGATGTGAACGAGTTCTGTCAATAATACATGTATTATTTTCTTTGCAGCCTTTACACAGTGTAAAGCGTTGCCGTTTGTGTTTATGCGCAGCCACAGTCTTTCGTATAAAACGTAAACGTGCATAAAACTGATTTTCTATCCAAAAACGTCCAGGAAGCCAATATGCATCGACAGATGTGCAGTGTGGACCACCTAAGTGTTAACCCATCTCTTAACAGTTTCAGTCAATCACGCTCCACATGCTGATCTGCACGGGTGGTCCTTCACCGCCAAAGCCCTATTCTGAGCCAGGAAAAAAAAAACCTGCTTACGGGACCAGGCTGCGCTATACACTGGCTGATGTCACTGCAGTTGTGCGTTAGTAAGTTGACTAAAGTATAGACACAGAAGTGATTTTTTTTTCATTTTTATTAACACGCACATGCCGTACATGTGACGCACCTAACCCTGAAATAATGACACAGTGAACAATAACAATAATTCAGTCAGCGTTCACAAACACACTCCAATGTCCTGCTCTACAAACATCAATGTATGTCCTATAGCTAAACTGAGGGTAATGACTTTATATATAGAATTTGTGCTATGTTGATATTTACAGTCAGACACGCACTGACCATGTTCATTTACAGACAAGTGGGGGAAAAAAAATATATATATATATATATATTTATTTTTATATATATATATAATTAGCGCAGCAGTGTACCAAATCAGGACCAAGGCAAGAGACAAAAAAGAATCATAGAATGGGAGCCATTGTGCGTGCAAAGAGAAAACAAGTTGGAAACGCTAAATACAGGAAAAATGACCAGCCGCCTGCTATATCTGTCCCCCACATCTAAGTTAGGCTGTTCCTGCGAGTCCTCGCGGTTTCACTGTGTGAGTGTGGCTTTCGGTGAGGGCAACGGGCTGAAACTGTGACACTGTTTGCACACGCTCTTCGCCATTACGGTGACAAAGTCGTAGTGCTGAAAGCTACACCTGCGGTGGAATGAATAGCTCACATCACTGAA
Organism: Colistium nudipinnis; assembly: GCA_016785305.1. NCBI lineage: Eukaryota > Metazoa > Chordata > Actinopteri > Pleuronectiformes > Rhombosoleidae > Colistium > Colistium nudipinnis. The sequence continues at coordinate 652,972 of JAFBJU010000357.1, read as the reverse complement.
AAGACTGCGTAAATCAATAGTTCCCGCACTTGGAACAATGACCACATGGAGACGGGGAGCAAACGCCCAGTGAAGTCACACCGCACCGTGGAAACTAGCAGATCAGAAATCATGTGTGACGCGCGTGTTGGCTGTATCCCCCGACATGGGATTCATTCAAAGGCAATATGGCAGGAAATCCCCACCAACGCTCTCTCCACAGCTTTACACTGAGCAGCTCCAGACTTTAAACCTGTCGACATCAGAGGATTAGTTCCGGGCTCCGTTATGCATCTGCATCAACTACGATTTTTAAATTTCTCATAAAAATGATTCCGCACACGAAGGGGCCCAGGGGATGCCGCAACATTGTAAAGGGCACAGTGTCAACTGTTAAGTAAGTTGTCCTCCTAAAGGAAATGCAAAAAAAGCATCTCCACTAAAAGCTATTTCATTTCACAATGTCCAAATGAATTTGTTTAAAAAAAATAAAATAATCACAACTCATCACAAAATCCACTAATCGGCTTTTAGGAAGCTTTCGACCGCATCTCACGGCATTCATCATTGGATGGGCTTTGCTTAGCTGCCACAGAGGTGAATTTGTGCTGCATTTCCCCCCCCCCCAAAAAAAAACTCAAATGAACCATATTTGATCTTAGTGCGAGTGCACGGTGCACCGGTTCGTGAAAAGAGACACGCACAAGAAAAGCTACATCAGGGAACTAATGGAACCAGTGACTAGCCAATAACAACCGCGTGCGAAGTCTTCGGCGCAGCCCGAGTGTGTGCGGCGGGGCTGCAACTCTGCATGATGTGATATAACTCAGATGGATCAATACTAACACTGTTGAGCCTAATGCATCTAGCTGAGCTGAGCTGTGCTGTGCGCTGGGTTAAGCGGGATACGGAGCACAAAAGTACATATGAGCCTGCACTTATTTCAAGCAAAGTAAAAAAACAAAAAAAACAAAAAGAGTAAAGTTGCTGACCGTTTGTGCATCACTTCATTAAGACACAGTTGGTTTCGGGAGCCAGCGAGCCAATTTTGGTGCAAAACACTGTGAAACCATCCAATTTTTGATTTCATTTTTTATTTTTTTTTACCTTGGGCTGGACTGTAAATGCAAGTAATCAGCTTGGATCTCAAGGTGATGTAATGCAGGGAGAGAGCGGCCATATGTTCTCTTGTTTCACCAACAGTGAATCAACAGACAGGGACGAGGCACTCTGCCAGAGAGCGATCTACGCATCCTCCACACGGAGATACAGCGAGAATAGCTAGTGTTACACCTGAGGTGGCGGCAATATTTTGACATCCAGGCACGATGCAGAGCGATGATGGACGACGTGGCCGCCAGCGATACCGAGGTCTACCTGCGGGTACCAGCTGAGTCAGCAGGAACTCTGTGTGAATCCGGGCTATGGCGGACCCAATAAAAAAAATTAAAAAAAATACTGTGGGACAAATTCCCGGGAAATCACACACACACACTGTCGTGCCCTCCCTGCGCAGATAAAAATCGACCTTGATCGGTTGACGACAATGTCAGCAAGTCAAGGCGGCGTGCCGCGCGGCGCGGACGCCCCTCCGGTCAGGTACCCGCTCCTCGGGAAGAGCATGTGTCCACGCCAGGTTAGTAGCCGGCGTAATCGATGCTTTTGTATTAACGGCAGATCAAATAACTACGCGTCATGTAAGAGAGCTGCTCTTAAGTGACCCGCTGGGAATCATCAGCTAACAGCTCATCGATTCGGCCCCTGCGCTGTTTTGGTTCAGCAGGCAGCTGGTTCCAGCGAGGAGGCCCGCCATCGACGTGCGGCTGCAGACACGCGGGCAACGTATGCGTCGGCTGAGCACGGGGAGGCTTTCTCCGGAGAGTGAGGGGGGAGTAAAGATTAAACTTGCATTCATCAGGTGGACACACAAGACTCCAAGTGATGGTCAATGCTGGTTCACATCTGCCGACTGGGACGGTCTCAATTTATTTATTTATTTTTTTAAACGAGTCTCCAAAATATCTGACCTGCATCCGAACGCGGTTCTCAATCCGCGGTGAAACCTAGAAAGCCATGAAATGTTACAATGCAAAAGCAGTATTAAAATCTCATCTACAATGGGCTTGAACATCTCCTAAGGAAAAAAAAAATACAACGAGGTCGAGCAAATTACATGTTAAACATAGCTTGAATTCAGTTTTACACACCAAGGATGTCAATACATTCTGTGGCTCGTCATGCGTGTGTGCTTGTTTGTGCGTTTGTGTTTTCCTGTGCCTGCGTTAGGTGATTTGTGAATGAGAACTGCAGCTGACAGGCCTTCTGCCCGACAGGCTGCTCTCTCCGCGGGGGTCACAGAAACACGAGGGCCTTCCACCTCTCGGAGCAACCCAAGCTGGGTCCATACGCTCGCCTCCAGGCTCACTGACGGCATCCAACCCCTATCCAGCAGAGGTGATGCCGCTCGGCCAAAGGCCCGACAACCCGCCGTGTGCGCGCACACGCTCCGGGTTCCCACGCAATTCTACACACACACACACACACACACCCACACACACACACACACACACACTGCATGCAAACATGACACCTAACACCCAAGGATACGGCGCTCACAGCGCACATGTGCGACATCTTCCACCAACACGTTTTCCTGTGTACAAGCACACGAAGAAGCAAATGCCTAGACGAGGATGTAAACACACACACACACACACACACACACACACCCAACCGACCGGTTTCATTAACAAGGATGAGAGTCAATTTCCGCTCCCGTTGTCTTACGCCGCTTTCTGGCAGGGAGGAAATCTGTTCGCTTACGGCAGTTTTGGCATTTAGGCTTGTGCCTCTGTGGCTGGGGGAAGTCCTCCTGATTGATGACCAGAGCCACCATAGGGTCCCCTTCTGCATGACTAGCTGGAGTGTTGTTATACCCTTAGACAAGTGTGGCTGCGTGTGTGTGTGTGTGTGTGTGCGTGTGTGTACTACACATCCCAACTCACATGCGAGTACTGCTTACACGACACATCTTAAATCAAAAACACAAGGTTTTGCACACTGAATCTGTGATTTATTGCTGCTTTAGTCACTTAGAGTTCTTTTTTTTTATTGTATTTTCTATGTTCGTGGGAAGGACATGGAGTTTGGTGATATATTGCACCGGGAAGAGATCTGTTCCAATTAGAGTAATGCAAGTTCAGCATTATGTACTGTAACCACTGTAAGAAATGGTTATTGGTAATTTCCTAATTCCTATTTAAAGCGCAGTGTCACAGTTAATTATGTGATATCCTGAAATGGCAGCTTAAAAGCAAAATGTTTCAAGACATTCAAATTGACTCCATTTTCCTGGTACTCCATTACATTACATAATTTTTTTTTTAATTCACTTGTTTTGGTGCCAACCAATGTGGAATAGGTGAAATCATCGGTCTATTTAATCGGAACATAAACCAAAAATGACTTGTCATCAATAATTGAGTTCAGTAATGTCATAAAGTCAAAATTAGCCAATCAGTATGAAGGATTAAAAAGCTCATTGTCAAGGATGTCAAGACTGTGATAGATATGGAAATAATTGGGAGAGAGGCTGTAGAGCAAAAGTGACAAAGAGCTCGAGAGAGAGAGAGGCTGCTTACCTTCTAAACTCCACACAGTGGACCAGTAGCTGTCTGAGGTGGGCGCAAGATCGTTGGCTTGTCGTTTCCAGAAAGTTGATTATCTGAAGCATCACCCCAGAAAATTCACTCAGCTGTTGGAAAAGTGAGGGGGACAGGGTTTTAGAATCTGTGCAACCAATCAACAGTTTCCCCTGAAGGAGTAAAAGCAAACACGTGTTATTATTGTATGTCTAAGCATAGGCAGTCTATTTTATAAACGCATTCAAACCAATGCAAAGCCTTAAGTTAAGACGTGACATTTGAATAGACTGAAGCCCTTTTCTGCCCGGATGTATTTTTAGTCATCCATACATTACAATCTTCAAACGGGCCACTTTAGTCAAGTCATGAACGGTGACTAGACATTTCCACTCCCTCCCCCTCACCAAATGTTCTAAGCGTGGTTCAAAGCCTAGATTTACTTGGCATATTCTCCTGCTCTTTTTTCTAAGAACCTGGAGATCTGATTAGGACAACGTCACTGACTCTGCAGCGATACAAGGGCCCCCTCAAATTTCACCTGCCGCCAAAGAGAGTGTAATGACCGACACCTGAGGGACGGGGCCCCCCCCCCCCCGCCGGCGACTCCATAAGAACAAGCAGTATGAATATCAATGTTGTCCTTTTGGGCCCGACCGCCTTTCTCCGAACACAGGGACCTTTGACAGGGGCCTCTGCAAAAACCGAGAGCGTATGCAATTTTATAATGCAGCGGCACGCGGTGGGGGCTTCAGGACACCGACGGAGACCCCTGCAGAACATACATATTTATCGTGCCACCACTACACACTATACTGTATGTGCCCACATGCGCCATTCTGGCCCCAGTGGCAAACAGTGAAAGCCCCATAGGCTTCGGGCCTATCAGTGCAACAGTGAGGCCATTATCCTCCCACTTTAGCACCCATGAAACATTAAGCTCGCCGAGGGCTACCGTTAACCTACAGGGATCCATAGCAAATGAACAGGGATTACAGTGTCGAAGATAGCGCGGGTGATGTTTGGTTTACGCCTTATACTCACAGAAGCCCTGTAATCATCTGTAAAATGCATATTAGCGACTAATAAGAATAATACTTTTTATCCGTCTAGCACCGTTCCGAAAATAAATATGGACTGAACACAAAACCAAGCCAAGGGATTAGATATCATTGAATAAAATGAAACCAAATAATAAAATTGAGGATGTTACTCGTAAACGGTGAAATAGAAAATACAACCAACTGAATAATATTTATAATTAAATTAAATTAAGACATTTGAGAAAAAGCAACACGATTCCTCAAAGTAATTTGCAGCAGCGCAGTCGGTGCACCGAATATAAAGTGCGGATGTGAACGCCCCTAAGATGCATTTGAGATCACTCGGGCCAGATTCGGAGTTGGTCTGGGACGTGTGGGGCCACATTCTTGTAGCAGTGAGTAAGCGAATGTGTCCCGGGCCACACCGAGGGACCACCTACTCAGCCGACATCCTATGCGTAAGCACAGATAAATGCACATTCGTACAGACTTTGCCCACAATGCCCCACACTGGCGATCTGATGTGCAGAGAGGCAACGGTCAAACCACAGCTTCACCTGGGAGGTGCTGATGTCTTTTATCCCTCCACGCCCACACAACCCTGAGGACATCAAGGTAGCAAGTTTCACCAGGGCCACCGTGAATAGTGATCCTCGTGTCGAGTGAAATGATCTTGGGTAAAACTGGCGCATTGCCAGTTAAATATATATTCAGGGTACGACACAGATTTACGACATAATGAAAATATTCTGTCTCAGAGTGGATTTGCTGTGCAATCCAAGAGTACATGAGGTCAATGTTCCCCTGACCAGCCATCCTACAACAAATGACCATCTCCACCTCCTGCTCATCATCCGTGTGAGTGATTGATGCAGGTACGTACACCGCACCACACCTGAGTAGCGGATTGTAATGTCCCCTCCATGCATCTTTCCTAAGTCGAAGGACAGCACCAGAGGAGGAAAAGATGACAATAAATGACCACATTCCCAGCCACTGGCTTTCCCACCAGGCATTTTGGGAAAGAAATGTCCCCATCGAGGACGCAGTGTGACAACGGAATGAAAAACATCTCAGCCCATCACGACGCAGTCGGAAAAAGGCAAGACGGCACGACACACAGGTTCTAGTGGAAGGACGGCAGTTCACCCACAATGCAGTTCAACTTTAAAGATTTTACTATAAAACGGTGACTATAGAAAAATCACTGCACAGGTTACTATCCATCACCAGGTTTTGTTCATTTGAAGAGAAGCTGAGCACACATAGGACCTATATTATATGCCAACTGACCTGTTACTCAATAATCAATTATTTTAAATAAATGGCAGAAATTAAATGAAATGAAAGGCAAAACCATCTGGATTACAGTTAAACACAATAAACACAATGGGATGCATGTGTCCGTCATAGTGCGACAGAAACAGTCCTAATTTACAGGTTTTAAGTGCTTATTAACAAGGTTGACATTACATGATTGATGTGGTTCTTAAATGTTACACAAACTATTCTTGATGATACTAGTCTAGAGTATTTGCTGATTTCTTTGTTACATGCATCACTGGCAATTGAACACATTTGGGTGCACTGAAAACAAGAGCAAGCAATCTCAAGGACACCGTGGACTGCCAACCTGTGATGTGCATCTTAATTCAGTAGTTTTTTTTTCTGCCTACATTTTATAGATTTTTTTTTTTTTTAAGAGAAAAAAGATTAATTTCTCGTAAAACTAATCATTATTCCAGCGCCGTCCAGGACCACGTGCCCCTCCCTAACCAGCTCGTAGCGTGATAACAATTTATCACTCGGATCAAACACAAATCTCTGCAGTCATTGCTCCCCTATATGGGCTCAGGCATGTTGTGTGCCATTGGAGAATATATGATAATATGATTTAAAACAAAAAACAAAAAAAAAAGTCTCGATCGCACTGAGGAAGTGAAATAAATCTGATCTATTGTAAAATTTTTGCAGCAGCAGCAGCAGCAGAGCAATGCTGCCAGCCACAGTTGTCCTCAGATGCCCTCTAATCCGGAGCGCATCGGCGCAACGACCAGCCTTTCAGAGTTGATCCGTAAACTCACTCACACCAGCACACACACACGTGTGTGTTTTCATTGTGTTGTTTATCATTTCAACTGGACAAGAAAGAGAAAATAAGGAATAGCAATAACAATAATAAAATCCACTGTTGCATGGGGACGTTTCAGATTATCCACTCTGCCACTACACAGACATCCAACAAATAAATAATAATAATAAAACACAAAAAACTAAAATCAACCCACCAATTTAAGACCAGGTTCGATTATTAAACATTATCGGCGATTAGAAACAAAATAAATAAATCAGAAAGAACAAGAAATCCGCCCCAGAACGGGACAGTTTCTCACGCATGATGTCATTTGTTGGTTTCATTTCAGGCAGGTTACGCAGAGATGTCCGGGCATGTGTTGCATGTGTGCAACTGGAACACCGAGTCCCGTTTGATTAATCAGACATTCAAGCCTTGGTGCGCCTCTACGCCACATGCACGCCTTTTTTTAAAAACAATAACTGCCGTGTGTTCTGAACAATGAAGACGTAGTTGGCTCGGCATTGATAAATACAGCGAATGTGACCTTTGTCATTAATGCTCACCCATCTTGAAGTAGACACCTGGGGCTGTACTACACGTGAAATGTGGCTATTTGCCTTTAAAAAAAACAATGATTAGAAATGATGACACGTCGTTAGTTCAATATTCATAACACATGCGCGATTGAAGAAAAAAAAATCATACATGTTAAAAAAAAACCCGCATATTTTTAAAGAGTCTGGTGCAGCAGCAAAACACGCCGCCGACTGATTTTTACACACAACCACAAACCACGACCGCAGATGACACAAACACACACGCACCTGTGAGTAGACACAAACCCCAATCTGTTATTGTTTTGTTTTAATGAGTGAGACGCGGATAGCTGCTGCAATCTGAGACCCAGATAACCTGCAGCGGTGTGTTGCGGCTCGAACACAACAGGGCTTACAAATCACACACTACTACGGATTTTCTACACGAGGCCACGCACCGACACACACAGCTGTACTACAGCAATACGGGACAAGCTCAACACACAGGCGAAGCCTGCAGATACACTGCTTTCAAAATAAAGCTACCCCACAAAAAAATAACAACAAAGTAATTGCATTCCCGCCACTTCGGACAATATCTCAAACTGCAATTTTACAAATGTATTCCACAACCACCCGAGTTGCTCCGGTCCCTTCCGTATTTCTTGCGAACACAAATGCAAATACGCATTTTAAATGCATTTATTTTGAACCTACAAGCTTCCTGTGTCGTTGTGTCCAACTCGGGCTCACTTGCCGCAGCTCGCCGCCTCCTCCCTCTCGCGGACAATGAATTGGAGCCAGTTCAGGGACGGGATGATACTGGGATAGGCTCAGGTAGCGAGACAAAAGCACAACGCAACAACGGTCCGGCACAACAACGACACACTCCAGAACCGGGGACAACACCGGTTCCGTGTTCGCTCCCTTTTATCTTTCCATTCTGGTCAAAACGGCGCGAGGCAAACCGCGCGTGAGCACGAGCCGCCGTCCCGCCACCTCCCGTTCAATGTCACGTTGCATCACGGACACACAAACCACGAAACAATGACAGCACGTAGGAGCGCGTGTTACCTGCAGGATGCTCAACTTCACTTCGCTGCGTTGCGGCTGCTCTCTCCGTCAAGTCCGCACAGCTTCCTTCACAAGACACACGGGAAATTATCAAATCTGGCGTACAAAATAAAAGCCTCTTAAACAAACGTTTTACAATCGAACATTGGAGCAACGTACATAGCAACCGTTTTTCAGCCACCTTGCAAAGGTGCACGTGCCTTTGAATGACATTGAACCGTTTGTTAGTTAGAACTAAACAACGTGCGCCCCAAGTTACAACTAGGACCGGAAACGCAATATTTCATTCTGACATGCTTGACAATTTCATTTTGAGCAACAAATCATTCAGATCATAAATGATCAATAATAAGGTTGATTTATCCAAATCCTCCAGCAGTCGATATGTGGCTTCCTGACCCGATCTGTTGCTGCAGCATCATTTAGCTTCATATCGGAATGATACAGACACCAGCAGCTGATATCCGGTCCAGACGCTCTGATCCTGGGGAAGAACAACTGAATCCTCCTGAAAGTTGATGCCGCAATTTTGCCACCGCGGTGCGATCACGGCTGTCAACGCCACAATCACAACACACGGCGTTTCCGGTCTCCACTGAGCCAACAAAAGTCGATTTATGTAGTTAAATCACCTTCAATTGTTGAGCTGAAAATAGAATAAGACATACATTACTGTGTATGTAGAAGAAATCACAAATGTTTGTCAATGTATTAGTCATCGTGAATAGCTGAAGAAAAGATTGGTCACTTTCATCACTCAAACCAAACCAAGCTATAAATTATGTTATGTAATATCACAAACTAAGATAATTAATATAGTTGTGACGTTAGCTAAAAATGGCCGGACGTGTATTCTGAAGGTATGATCGCAAAGCTTCCGGTTTTTATTAGTCTTATTGGCAGGAGCTTGACCACTGGCAGCATCCCGCCACAGCTGGAGAAAACACGTTTGTGCCTCAAAACCACGCGGACTACCGCGAGACCCCGCCCCCCTACGACAGCATCGGACACAAATGATAAATACTGAAAACGGATTTAATTTAATATTCCAGACAATATTTAACCTGATCAGTTTTTCATGCTTTGCCATGCCATCAATATTACAACTGTAAGGCTCTCTATTGTTTCTACCCGACGTTGTCTGTGTGTCTAATATGACTTTGGGAGTTGTAAAAGTCTAACATGTTGAATGAAACAAGGAATAATACTTACAACATGCAGCACAAGTAGGAGATGAAACATAAAAAACATGTTTATAACCAGCTGAACATGATCTCATTCTTAATGTGTTTTCAGAGTCCAGAGAGCTGTGCTCATCAATTATTCAACAAATGCTTATGATTTAATTTCTGGATTTGACAATTGAAAATATGAAACTTGATCATATAATGAAAACACCATCATCTAGGTTCAAGGAAGATGGGATGTATCCTGACGTTGTGTTTCCACACATTTATACCTAAGATGACAAGTGTGACGTGAACCATCATGCAGTTGTCTAATGAAGACTATAGGGGCCGCAAATTATAATCCCCCCATGTGTCAGGGCTCTATTTAGCTTGTTTTTCCATGTGGGTTGCCAGGTGCTATCAAGCTCTTTGGGAAGTGTGCTGTTGTAATTGCTGGCGGTGGTGATGATGATGATGGTTAAGGTCCCTCCGGGCAGGGCCTTAGGATACTGAACGCCAACAGGAGGGAGATGAGCTCAGTGAGTCCTCAATATCTGGCTTATGCAACTGATCAGAGACTCATTCAGGATTATATAAGAGTATTAGGCTGCAGCTCAGAGCTGGGCCAGGGACTACTGTCACCCACACACTATGGGTCAATTCACAACTAAAAGCGGGAATGTACTGTTCTGAGATAGTCTGAGCGCATGGACAAGGTGACCATGTGCAGCAGGACAGCATCACTGCATGTGACGTCATTTACCACGATGGAGGGTCTCCCACACGGAATTTACGGAGATCAAGTGGACCAACGACAGATTACTGACGGAACGGGTCACTGTGCTAAATTAGCCTGACTGATGTTACGCGCGTCCACAAATCTTTCCTCGTGCAGATAATTTCATTTCAGATTGTTTCCCAATGTGTCTCCTTTGTATAATAATTACTATAATAACGTATATAATACCTGTAAAAATGTCTATAATGTACAGATTCTGTCACTGAACCGGGTCAAACCGCACATATGGTACAGTTGGTTGAGTTACTGCACATACCACCTTTAACAAAAAAATGTATATATTTTTTTACCTTAGTCACTACTTATTTGAAAATTTGAATATGGAAATGTATAAAATGTAAATAATAAAAAGTATTTGAAATGAATTAATAATAGCAAATATAAAACACTGATCGTAACTAGTCAACCAGACGTTTATCCTTTGCGCTAAATGACAGTTGTTTTTTTAACAGAATGTTTACCATATCTGTGAAATCGTTGCAGAGAAGGATGTGACATCACCTTTTTGTAACGACTGAGCCTCATCCTTTTCATCAATATTGGCCTGGAGCTTCATCTCTGATTCACTAATTGTCTCACTGTCTCCAGATGTGAAAACCACTGAGATGATCACAGACCTGTAGGCGGGGAAAAGAAAGGACATCAATTGAACACATCGACGTCTTACACCAGAGGCTGGATGGTACTTCTGCATATGACTAAGGAAAGATGCACATAATTAGATAATCTGCCTCAAGTAATGTGTGCAAAAAAGTTATGTGGTGTGTTAAGAAGCACTGCATTTCAGTCATCGAGCCATAACGCAAATTATTACAAAACAAAACTGATGCGTATGTAAATGGATTATCTATGGTTCTGAAGGGACTACTGTTTGGCTGTGCTGTTAAGCCGGTTTTATCTGAAATATGAAAGGAACAAGTAAAGAAGAAGAAGAAATAGAACGTCTGGGATTTTGGAGCCAGATGTCCAAGCATGACTTCAGAGACCATTTCCCCAACACAGGCCCTGGATGAATATTGTTAAGTATAATGAAGTGTTGTGTTCAGGTCCCCTGCTCATGCTGATCTTGTGATACGGGAAAGGCACACTCCCTCTACATTACTTGCCGTGTGTGTGTGTGTGTGTGTTGCAGCAGCAGGGAATCATGCATAGAAGGAGCACAATAAATCACATTTTAGAAGGATCATGTGAGTAATGGAGGGAGGGCAGTGAAGCATTTGGACATCCCTGCTCACCATGATGAAATTCTTGCTGTTTCTGAAGAAAACAGACCAATTCACTTGATATACAAAAAAAGAGACTACTACTATATAGGCTAAAAAAATCATTTCAAAACCTATGTCAGAATCATATCACGAACGAAACGCCTTACCAAGATAGACAACAGCCCCATCTGCTGTACAGAACTACTGCCTACACCCTGATAGAAAGAAAAAGTGTGACCTTTATTTTATTTTAACATGTGAACATATAGAGAAAGAACATTTATTTATTTTAAAAAAAAACTGCTGTTATACAAAATACAGATAATCAACCCATGTGTTCAAAATGTAATTAGTCGATCGATCAACAAAACTGTGCTATAAAAAGCATAGCAAGAAAAAGAACACCCCTGAAGCGTAGACATCACTTTCCATAAAAACAAAAGGAATTTAATAAAAGTATGCTACATAATTGTATTTTACATTCATTTGGCTTCACCCTGCCACATTGGAAGGTAGTTAGAAATATAAGCTGTGGCTAAAAGAAAATGAAAGCTGTACTCATGCCCTGCAAAATTTCAGCAAATACATCTTGCTCTTTTCGGTAAAAAAAAAAGGCTGTTTCCAGCTTTAGCGCTCAATTTTAAGTTGAGTTGTGAGCGATTGGAAGCCAAAGGTGCATTTCGCAAAAAGATGATCGACCAATGTTGACTTCACCGTTTTTTAGCTGAAATCTCGCCCGGTGAGCAGCACTGGGGCCACCAGGGTCCACAGGTAGATCAACAGGCCGAGCCAGCTAGAGCCGATTTTCACCCAGACGGCCGGCATGGTGGTCTGCATGGAGTGGTAGTCGCTCTCGGGCCTGGTGAGGAGGCAAACGCGTTAGAGGAGAGACGGGCCATCTTTCGGACGTTTGGCCAAAAGGAGGCGAGCAGATACTTACTTGTACCAGTTGGTGAGCGTCATCATGATGTAGAGAGAAGCCAGACAGAGGTTGAGGTGGAAGACGGAGTAGCTGTAGGTGACTTCCTCCTCTTCATTGTCCACAGCCCGCCGGACTCCATCCTCTCCGGCGGCGGACTCATAGTCGGCGGTCAGACCTTTTCCCTCGGAAGTCTGCATCAGCTTGTTCACCTGGGCGTTGGTGGAGGAGCGGATACTACGGAGGTGACACGACAGCATCTGAAATATGAGCCTCGGACTTTTTCTTTTTTGTTCGAGTAATGTTCCATTCTGAAAACTCCCCATCTTTCAATCAAGTATTGTTTCGCCGGGTTGAACTTGGTCCAAGATTTGCCAGCGGCACATTCATGCTTCTGGTCTTTTAATCAAACATATCCCAAAAGTGTTCTACTGGACTCACATCAGGTGACTGGGGAGGTCACTGAACTCGCTAATGTGTGCATGACACCCGTCTGATGACCTGTGCTTTATCTGGTGCACTTTCATGCTGGCCGGATCCGTTGGTGATGTTTGATGACCTGTATCTACGCTGCTGTGACTGGGTGACTACATTACCTGGCGTAAAGAGTGCAGAACAAGAAGATGATCAGTCCCACGATGCTTTGTGCGTCCCACCACTGGACATTTTCCTGGACAATTTCCAGGACATTTTCCTGGACTAGGACATTAGCATATCCTGGGGCTGGGGCTGGGGTTGGGGCTGGGGCTGGGGCTGGGGTTGGACCAAAGGGCTGGATCAAGCTCAGCAGGCTGGGGTTACACGTCCGGTCTGAGGTTGGACAACAAAGGCGTATAGTTCCACGGCATGAATTCACCCTTCTCAGTGAGTCCGGTTCAATGTCTTAATAAGAGGCAGCTAGGCTGTGACTCGGATTCATGAGACTTACCGGGGTTGTTGGTCATGCCTGACCAGGTGACGTACATGGTGTAGAGGGAGATGAGGGAGGCCTGGAGCAGGCCTGAGCTGGGCTGAGCCTCCTGCAAAGACATATACGTCCAAAAATAAATACTAAAGTCAAACTCTCACTGCTTTTATAATTGCATTCCCACTCAAAGATAGGACAAACATTCATCACCAGCCTGTCTCCTAGACTAATGATCAATGAGCATACCATATCGTACCTTACTAATACAAAGCATACAACACAAGTGAGTGCATGCCTTGTTCAATCTTATGTCAAATCAAAATCAAAGAAGTAAGTGTAACAAGCGCCACACAAGAACCACCACGGGGACAAAAGGCAGTTTGCCGGGGCTCAATATATGACATTTGACACACAAACCACGACCAACACCTGTGATTTCTATTTCCTGCTAATCAAAGATGATAATACTGTGTTTTTTCAAATGAATTTGCATCATTTCCCATGAGCATCATCTGAAAAGGAAATCAAATAACACAGACCACGTTGTGTATGCCAAATATCAACACAATGACGTCATTACCTGAACTTTGGGAAGAATGGCCACAATGGACACAATGATGCAGAATAGGAAGTTGAGGCTGATGAAGACCTTGTGCTCCGTGCAGCCGTCAGGCGTGGTGTAATAAATGTAGAAGAGCACGACAGCGACGAAAGCCAGGATGTATAGGACAACGGTGAAAGACAGCAGCGCTACGGGAACAAGACGGCGAGAGACGGATGAAACCCAATGATGAAACTGTTGTTGATGTTAATATTTGCTGAGGTCATAAACATTGTGAGTGTTAAAATTAATAACATACATGTTGAACTTGCACCTTATGGTTAACGGGATTTAATGGAGAGTGTGTTGCTGTCCTACCTGCAAACCAACACTTGGTGTTTCCATCCTCTGCCTTCTCCAGCCAGGAACGGTTCCAGGAGTGGGCAAAGTCCACCAGCAGGATGAGCTGGGTGATGATGAAGAAGAAAGAGCCCACCATGCCAAAGTAATACCACACTGAGACAGGACAGAAAGATATATACACGGTTATAGTCTGTGCATGGTCTGTGGTACCAGCATTCATGAAAACTAACCCTAAAGCACAGTTTATACCTTATAACTCTATAGGTTCCTATTTGTCTGTATGTGTGTGTGCGTGTGTGTGTGTGTGTTCTGCTAGTTGATTCAAATAAATGGAAAAATGGAAATTGAAACACAAATACACATGCATACCTGTATTAAATGTTGGGTCTGGGATGAAGAAAGCCCCCACAGTTATGCCAACCAGCAGCAGGAACTTAAAGAACCAGAATCTGAGGATAAAATGCTTATGCTCATGTAAACTCGTTTTTTTTTTTTTAAAGAGCAGTGTCCATGTGTGGACACCAGAGTGCAGTATACTCTCTATTATACAGTGCTCAAGTGAGGCTGCAGCACCAACCCGTTTTGGATGGCAGCTCGGGGGTCCTTGCTGCTGCGCACTCGGATCATGATGATGGAGAAGAGGAAGAAGAAGCAGGTCATGGCGAAGCACATGCGGTACACTGACTTGTAGCCCACGATGACGTCACAGTTCACTTTGTTCTCAATGACATGTATGGATGTCCCCCCCACGCAGAATCCTGGAATCTGACCGTGGGAATGCATACGGAGAAATACTGGGTTGAAGACAGTCCGGGTTTAGATGGTGTCAACAATAATGGAATAAAAGAAAAAATATATATTCCTGTGTGGAAAATAAATAAATAATCCCAGCATTCAGCTGCTCTATAATAGTGTAGCCTTATGAAAACAACATGTATTATTTGCCTATTTTGATTGAAAATGACAGCAGAAATATTGACTTGGGCCATCTGGGGTGATTAATGGTACACGATAAAACAAACTCATAGCCTCATCCGAATAATTAACAATTAAATAATCTCATCTCCTCTTATAAACCTTTTTGAGATGTTCTTCCATGCCTGGGAGAATCATAATCACAGACACCAGGGTCCCGAGCAGCAGCAGGCAGGAGAAGGCCAAACGGCTTATGGTGGAGTTGTACGTTGAAGGGCAGCATGATGACAGGAGGCAGGAGGCACTGCCGCACAAACAGGACGCCTGGACAAAGAAGCAAGGGGAAGAATTAGCAGGGCATGCATGCAGATAAATGTTGTATACAACTCACAGACATGGCTCTGGACTGTGGGATAATCAGGGTAATGCATGCAGTGCGATCATAAAGGATTCCTGCAAGATTCAGAGGCAGGCCGCTGTGCGGTGTGCGAAGCACTGAGGCGTTGACTGTAGCTGACATCAGCTATCCCTCACTAAGCATAAGTACAAGGCGGCACATTGTCTTAAAAACAGCCAGGGCAAAAGCTACACATAAAATGAGTTTGCTTAGGAACATTACAAGGAGCTCAAAGTGATACAACATGAAAAATCTGCACAGCTGTCATCTTTTTTTTTTGCAGTGACCTTACTGTACACTGTGGAGTCTTGAAAAATTGGGGCCTTCCATTGCTTGAATACATGCTCATAAATTAGATTTGTTTGGATGTTTCCTTTGATAGCTAACTGCAGACTAAGCAACAGGTGGATCTTCCAATAGGAAACATGCATTTGCTTGAACTGTTGTATCAGCGATGACACGCATTTGAGTTCCAGCCACATACGTATGTAAATATCATGAGTGCAATATTTAAAGCAGCACTCATGTGTTGGATTTATATTGGTTCTGCGTTAAAAATCAATCAATATAGTGAGCATGAATGGTGAACACAAACACAGTTATGTCAAATTGAAGTAATATGGCACATGGTCCGATCGTTAATTTAAAACGGAGGCTGTGCAGACCTGGAGGGACAGAATAGGTCAGAGATGATGGGGGACGTGAGACGAAACAGTGAAGGGGGAGAGGAGGATTAAATACAATCAAGTTTAACATGTAAATCGGTCAAAATAGAAAACCCCGGAAGTCAACAAGGTAAACATAATGTGAATGGGTCTCAATCGAAACGTTTTGGCTGAAAGTTAACAAAAGTTAATAAAAAAATAAAATAGATTCACAACTTGTTACAACGGTGAATCATGTTACACTGGCATGTTCAAACCTTCAGCGAAAATCAATGAATGTCGGTTTTAAATTGTTTCACGTGACGTAATGTCAGCGATACCGAAACAGAAAACATCTACAAGCTAGGCTAATCGACACGCACTTTTCCAAGTTGCCCCGAGAAATAGTGGGAAAATGTGTGGCAACGGGCTCTTAGCTTGTTACAGAGATACAATTGGAAGTAAACTTACACAACTGGCGAGAGAACCTACAGCCAAACACGCGCCCATGTTGATTTAAGACACAAAAATGATCAAAGTCGGAGTGAACACAAGGTAGGAAGACACACAGACCAGTAATGACGTCAGGCTGGTTAAAATGAGGATGCGGAAATTCTTCCAATTATTTCAAAATAAAGAGCATAACCGACACCATAGCGTATGTGTCACATGGGTGTCATACACACTATCGTAATGTCATATTATTTCGATTTGTGCATTTGGGCGTAAATATCTCTATTAAATAGGTTAAACATAATTTACGTTTGGTCGCGATAAAGCTTTGTTGTGGATGTTTGTGTTGACAATATCAGTTTTATTTTTATACACAACTTCCGGTAAGGTTTAGGTAGATTTGGACCAAAATTGTTCACTTGACACAGGGCGTTGGTGGTAAACAATAAGATGCTTTATTCTAGCTGTTGGGACCAAAACTTACTAACTCACTGTGACTGACTCTGTCTGTTTGAACACCAAACCAAACAATTGCATTATTATTTTCCATAAAACTTAACATTTCAATCACTTTCAAAACTAGTTTCAAAGTGACACTGTGTGACTAATCTACAAAAAAATATGTGAAGTATGTGACAAAATAAATCACACATCATACAGTAACACCGAGCGTGTTGTTTCCCGTGAATCCCCTGTGTGTAGGATGCTTACAATAAAATCTAGTCACAGTGGGCTAATCACTAAATGTAAATTCCCTAAAAGGCTATTCCCTCTAGAATAATGTAAATACTTAGAATGGGCTTTGATACAATCTCATCACTTACCCTCATTTACAAATATGACCATTGCAAAGTGGCAATATAACCAAATTATAGCTGTATAGCCAAAAAGTAATATATAAGGATAATTTAGATTCACCGGAGGTAGCACACGTACGGGGGGTCAACAGGAGCGAAAACGAAGGTCAGGACAGTGAGTTCAAAGCAATGGGGGGGGGGGGGGCAAACAGCCATCTGTGCTTATGTCTAACCTTCAGAAACACAGTGAATGCGCTCACCTGTTAGTAATCTGTCTCATTGCAGTCTGATGTCTAAAGAGCAGCATATAACAACCTGAAAATAAATCAGAAAAAAACAGTTCATGGCTATATTGCACTATATTATATTATATATTCAGTTATTCCTGTGTCCACATATATTACTAAAATGACCCCTCAGTTTATGTACTGTTCAGTGGTGAGTATGCTATGTACATACATTGTGCTCAATCCCTATTATTGTTCTGGTTCTCTTGAGTCTGTTGATTCCAGTGAGTTCATGCTGGTACATTATACAGTGTTTTGATGGTGCTTCTCAGAATTCATCTGGCAACAGTAAATTAGATCATGTGAAAGAGGCTGATGACTGAAACACTTTGCAGCCTTGAGTGAAAACACAGTTGCTGGTATTACCATTTTAGGTATGTAGGTACATAGTAACTAGTATCATGAGCTTTGGTTCCACTATTATCCTTACAAGTGTGTGACAAGGACTGACTGACAAACTGACAAATTGGCCATTTAATTTAGGACTGAGGATAAATGTGGACAAGGTGCACCCCTTACAAAAATACAATGGTACAAACCTTTGAGGAGCAGTAGCAAGTAGTAAAATAGGATAAGACAGGAATTTCACAGGGAACTTCAGTGTTGAGACTTCAAAATAAAATAAAATAAACCCTTGGATTTATTATTAGGGGACAAACCTTACGAGTACACAAAACCTACAACTATAATAATAGCAATGGCTGAACTTCGAAATATGCTACAATTGTGTTGTTATCTTTAGCTGTGACAAAAATAGCCTAGCAACAGTTTCTGATCGCAAAACTGCTGATGAAACCGACATTATAGCTTTTAAGCTAAAGAGCAAGATACAGCATATATCACAGTGAACTCAGGTTATTCATTTTGAAATATATAACTATAGATCTGGGCCAAAATCTGTTTTGCTGTAATGGTGATTAAAATAATGGAGTATAAAGTGATATCATTTATTAATATACACCAATACAACTTGGGATGTGATAGATGTAGTTACACTATCCTTTTGTTTGTGGCTTACCTCTGGCTCTAGTTGAAGGTGTACGTCTCCTTCCCTGTGGCCTGCAGGCGCTGCGCTCTTAATCTGAAGGGCCCGGTGTTGCTGTCTTCCGGTCTCCCCCGGCCTCAGCGCGCTCACTCCTCCCTGTTGCTGGGGGGGGGCGCACAGAGCTGCGCGCGGCGCCCGCGTCGTCCTCCGTGCCGCGGCTCCGCTGGGATGAAGCCGCGCACCGCGTCGCACCGCACGGACTCCGTCTCTTCTCCGTCCCCGCACAGGATGGCGTCCGTCGGCTAGATCAGACTCCTCGGACTCCTTGCCGTCTTCTCTCGTTTTTTTCCTCCTCCGATCCTCCTCAGCGAAGCGCACTGAGATCAGTTGGTGAGTGGTTGCGCACATTCGCCGTCACCTGTTCTGCTCCACAGGTAGGACACCAGCCTGCTTCCTCCACCTCCTCCTGCTCCTGCTGCTCCATGACAGGGACCGATCTCCAACTCGGAGTCTGGAGGGGAAGCTGCGGGGTTACAATAGGATGCAGTGGGAGAGAGTCAGTGAGGCGTGCTGGGGCCATTTTACGCACACAATCAGAAATCCGAATAATGCATGCAAAACTAAATGTTTGTGGAGGTTCTCAGCCATCCAGGTGTTAGCGTTCCGAGTCGGCAATGGGACAAATTAAGGATCGTTGAATTCTTTCACCTGTCATCCAACAGGCCGTGGAATCTGTTCAAAAATCTTTAGATTTTCCAGTTTGCACAGAACGCGCAAAACTAACCAACAGGCTGGAACAACAGATGCTCACGTAATGAACTTCGTCTCATCTCATCAATAATATGCAGGTTTGTAAATGCTTAACGTTATTCTACAGAGACTGTTCTAACACAGCCTAGCGCCATCCGTCCACCTGTCATCAGCTGTGCGCCCATCCGATCCATGACAGCTGGATGGAATGCTGTGGTTTATCAAAGGTCGCCTGAACGGTGACCTTCAGATTGGCATCGAGATTATGGTGAAACTGTTCGTCAGTCCAAAAGTCAGCATTGGAAAACACATGAGCTGCTAAGGGATGAAGAGAGAACATGTAAACAAGACACATACTGTGTATTTATATTTAGTGAACATGTCAGCAAAAGGTTGCCTGTCCATGCCTATCCAGCACGCACGTCGTAACATTAACGTTTAATATTTCCTGTTGTCGTCCACCTGAAGATTAGTGAATGCCCACTAACATCTAGGGTTTGTCGTCGGTGGCAAAGAGTGCCTTTGTCATCCGTTCTCGGGTCAAATGTCAATTTGTGGCGCGGCGCGTCAAAGTGAACGTGGGTCGTAAAAAGCCAAGATCATTCTTTATATGCCACATCGGAGTGACATCGGAGTGGCGAGAGGGCTTCTCCTGGTTCCAGGGGAGGAGGAAAATAAGTTGTCAGGTTACTGGCATTGCGAGAGATGCTGAAAATGCTGAGTGAAAAGGGCAAGGGTTTGAAGAGACTTATGTGAAGTATGAAAAAAAAAAACAGCAGTGCAACATAGTCCCTGGTCATTATTCTGCTTTCTACGGTTTACTGACCTCCGATGCATTTATGACACTGAACACCAGGGAAAATACAGCAAGGCGAAACGTGTCTATTCACAGTGGAGAAGGAGTCAGTTGCTTTGTTGAGTGTGTTTGCCTGCGCTATCTTTGTGTTCACCAGCCAGTTGCCGACTTTGTCTGTCTGCCAGTCGGTGCTACATTTATTTAAGGTTAGGCAGGTAGGGTGTCTGAAGTTTCGTAACGCCAAAGGGAACTGCTCCTCATTTAGGGTGTCACTTTTCCCAACAATGCACCTTAAACTTGACCGGCAACCTAATACAAATGTATAACGTCACATTATATCCCAAATAGCTCTGAGTCAGAGTCAGATAGTGGAACGGATTTCATGGCGCAGCGGGGAGGCCACAACGTTACATTCCCGGCAATGCAGTCATATTTAAACACCCTTAAGTTAATGTTTAGTCACGGGGTGTGAAGCAACCTCGCTCACACTGTCGACGCGCAGCCGGGCTGCTCTGCTCTGCCACAACGGGGTGAATCATCTCACTTCCTATCATCTGTTCTGCCTGCCCATTCCGCCCTGCCACCCATCCATTCCGTTTCCGGAGCTCCAGAGGTGCCAGACGTGGCTGCCTGCTCAATCCTTCATCCTTAAAAGTCCCGAGCGGCCAAAGTCAGCCTCATCTTTGAGATTTTAGGGAACAAGGGCTGCCACTGTAATCAGTAAACAGGTTACTGCTTTACCTATAAACATCGGTTTAATCTGCAGCGGCCTCAACGCTACTGAGCAGCTTATCTTCATCCCCTGTCTTAGTCGTTAAAGAGCCGTTAAGGACAGACGACCGGGGTGCTTTTAAGTAGAGTTCAACCAATGTGTACAATATGATTATAGGATTCATTTGGACTGAAACCTTTTTTTTTTTAAGGAAGATTTGCTTGTATTTGGTGTTGATATTGCAATGCCAATGTGCCTTAGCACATCAAGCATCAATATCAAATAACAGATTTGAAGATGATGATTTTTCTTTTTCTTTTCGTAGTTAAGTTGATCATTGGAAAAGGATGTCACCTGTATTTCTAATTGGTTCAGCTATTGGGAAAGGTCGGGTGCTAATTAACCTCTGGGCAGGGGTTTTGGACCATGCGTATCTCTCTTATAGATGCTGGATCAAAACACAAACAGGAGGCAAAAGCCAGACAAAAGACCTATGCTTTTTCTTTTTTGCCTGAAGCTTACCAGAAGCTCCAGCCTCTCGTAAAACGGAATTTCACGGAACAAAGTTGCAATTTAATTGAACGTAATCCTCATCTGGCATTGTCAAAAATAAATAAATAAAAACATCCACGCTAAATCATATGCCACAGACAGGAGCGACACAAAGAACCAAAATAGTGACAGACAACTTGCCAAAAACATGTCAACATGTCTGGCTGAGACTTAGACTGCGAAGGACTATTTTACAGAAGCTGCCAAATCCTAAACGGATATATTTGCTGCATTGGTGTTCGTCTTAGTAATCATGACTTTGTCGATATTGGGGTATCCGTCACTGCTGAAACCCAATCCTGTTTTTTTACCACTCTGTGGCAGTGCCGCCGCCATTGATTGGGGGTCCTTACCGCTTGGAGGATGAAAACAGTAACTTTGCTCTGATAAATGCTCGTCATTTATTATTCCTTTGTATTGACCGATGACCTATAAAGAGCTTCGTCCGAGCTGGACCAAAGCCCGTTGCCCTTTACCGTCACCCATGGCTGGCTGCCATTTATCCACGGCCGCTCGCTCCATTAAAACGTGTCAGTCAGTACTCGGCCCTCCTGGGTGTGGAGGACACACAAGACGTGAGACACGTTTGGCAGAGACGTAGAGGACGGAGGATGATAATAGGAACAGAGGCGACCTGTTTCCTCTAAGAAGCTGTCAGACTGTTCTCTGTGCCCATTTTTTTTTCCCAGCAGCCCAGCCTGACTAGAGCCAAAGGGGGTGGCGGCATCACTCAATAGACTTACCCCAGCATGCCTCCACTCGCCTCTATGGGAAAACAGTGTGGTCCGTCAATGTCATCTCTCCTGCTGCCAGCCTCTCCATACTGATGAGATGTGACGGGAACAGTATAGGTGAGATGGGAGGGCTCCTCTGTGGAAACAAAGGCGTTATTGTAATTCCCAAGGCATCCATTCAGTCCACAGATCGGTGACCTTTTCGCTGTATCCCACCTCACAATAGAATCGGCGGCCTCCTTTGCATCCCCTTAATTACCGCATTGAATTTCGTCTGCCCTAGAAAACTGGCACGGCACCTCCGGGCCATTCAGACATCGCCCGTCTGAAGAGCCCATTCTGCTGATTGGCAAGTGGAGTGGCTGCAAGGGGGCGAGAGGTGCATAGGCTGTCGGAATTGCGTTTCAGTGGGCCTCGACGAGGTTCCCAGTGAAGACGCCCCTCCGTAGCTGCACAGGCCAAGTTGTCTCTTCAATTATACATTTTTTGAACTTCACATAAATGTTTCAGTTTGTCAGAAACATCAAATAAATACTAATGTCGACCTCCAAGCTTGCTCCATCATTCCCTAATGTCCAAACAATTCTTTCCATCATGGTTATACTTATACCTTATCGGTTTTACCTCACACTGTTTGGAACTAAAGGACGGCGAGGAGACCACACCTGAAACTGGATCCTGCTATTCCTTGCAAGGCCTACTGCGAAGCGGAACACTAAGGGATTTCCCGGGGAGACCTGTTGGAAACGTCTGGGAAAGGGACGTCACTAGTCTTTTGGGTTTGGACCTGCATATTATATATTATAATATTAGAATGGATAGAAAAGCAGAAGCGGTAGCGATGAAATCCTCTCTTGTCGTGGCTTTAATCATAACATAAGAGCCCGACACTTCTACTGATGTATGTTGGCGGTGTGTGTGTTGGCCTTGCAGAACTACTTTTTGCGCGTGCGTGCGTGTGTGTGTGTGTTTTTCAGAGTGGTTGTCAGAGCGTGCCAGAGGCCCGTGGTTGGTAGCCGGCGTGCAGGAGCAGCGCATGCAGCCACAGCCTCCCCGGCCGCATTGCTGTTGACATGATGGTCTAGTTAGGAGAGCGCCCGGGGTGGAGGATGGCCTCGGTTACACTCCTCAAAAACAACAAGCATTTAACTGAAATATTGACGTGACAGCAGCGCACACCGACCTCCTGGTGTCACACATGTATTGGACATGCGTGACGCACAGGGTAGATTTATCCTCTTGGCCTCGCTGCCGCTAAGAGGGTGTGTCTGATTGATGTTTTCACAAAGGCTGAGCCGACTAGTTTTAAACCAAATACATACTAAAACATTTTTGTTCGACCACAGCGATCAAAATGTCTCTGAAAATGCATTTTTGGAGTCATTCATTAAAATGACTTACTGACAGAGTCAATGAGATGACGGTTGAAGCTCCAGCCTTGGCGGGGAGGGCTTCTGACACTGCAAAAAAAGCCAAATAAACTTTTGCATGAAATGTTCCCCTTAAAGTACAGAACTTTCATTCCAAAAGAAAACACATTATCTGACTGTGTGGAGTTTGACTCAATTTAAGTCAAATCTTCCTGCGCCCAAACATCTTAAGTAATGCATTTATATTAAAAATATATAGTTTGGTATTACGTATCTAAACTTGGGTATCACCAGTGTTAAAAATGTTTCACACAATATTCAACACGAGTGCCCTAGACTAAAACCTATGTGAAATAAACATAAAGACTTGAACGTAACTCACGGGACACTTAAACACTCCGGCAACTAGTACATAGCCCCGCAAGTGCCCCCGCCCCCCCTCAACGTAAATAATTTGCTGATTCATTAAAGACTAATTACATTCTGCAAAAAACAACCCTTGCATTTTGTCCGTGTCATCATTTTGTTTTGCTGTTCCAATGAATCAAATCAGAGGGCCACTTGTTAATGGTCGGTATTAGTTAATTATCGTCGCTGAATCGGAACAATGAAATGTTAAAAGTGGTGCATGCCCTGAAACCGCCTCCGCTGCCTGCCAGCCCGTCTTTACAGCTCCCTTTCAAGCGTGCCAATTGTTGGAAGCGGCTGGCTGCTCTGGCGCTGTGATTGACCCTTATGAAAAGCCACTCATTCGGTCTCATATTTGGCAACGCCGAGTCTGCCTGACTTGGTTCAAATGGCTTGTTGCTATTGCCGTTAATTACAGAAAGGGCGGTTCGCTTTGGATGCTATTTGAAGGAGTGCTCTTTGGACCCATGTGCCGGCGCACAGTATGGCTGACCGCTACCGGCGGGTGCTTGTCGCTTTCTTTTAGTGTCACCCCAATCCAAAAGCACGAAAAAGTTCGCTGAGGTCACGGTTGCACTTTGCTATCGCTGCTTGGACGAGGGGTCGTGGGGACAACCAGTTGAATGATATTACCCAGAATTCAGCGGAGATCGGAAACATAGTTCAGACTTTGAGAGCGCTTTCGTTTTTGAGAGATTTCAGGCCGCACTGCACATGCACAGAACCTGTCTCGCGAGACGGGATATCTCCCACCCCTACCCGACAAATTATCTGCAAAGTGGAGTTTTTTTTGTTGTTGTTTTTTTCGTCTGCGAGAACTGGCTTCTGAGACATGAGAGCGGGCAGCCGTGGTGAGAAACAGATCTGTGCGGATCAGCGGCAGTCTCATTAGATCAGCCTCAGCTCTCGGCTCTCTCTCTCTCGCCACTGCTGCTGCTGCTGCTGCTGGGGGGGGAAATAAAAAACAGCTCTTTTGAAAATCAACCGCTGATGTCGGAGCCAAGCGTTACCTTCCAGCTTTTCCACATGTACCTGACCTCCCGTGCACCTGTTGTGCGCCTTCACGCGTGGCAGCACCTGCAGTTTCTTTTGTCTGCTATTTCATCAATTTTCACGGTGATGACTGGTTGGTCCCCGCATGCCACACTGCTTTGCGTTCCTGTGTTGTGCTCATTGCATAACGGCAGCGACAAATCAAAGATACGGTGCTAGTGTAACATCCCCTCCGCGAGCAGGACAAAAAAAAAAACAACGCAAAAGCAGCTTAAAGACGGTCCCCTTCGGCTCCCCTCCTCCACTACATGGCTGCATTCATAACAATGGCGCCGTTTCCATGGTAGCTGGAGCACGTTAAGCTTTAGGATAACAGTGGGGGGAAAAAAAAAGTGGGGAGGAAGGACAGGGAATAATCACAGGGTTTGAGGGACTAAAAATAGCAAGGGACTTAATCCCAGGCATTATTTATTCATCTGAAACTTCGCGTCTGTGCCGATTGTGTAAACATCATTTCTTCTGCGCTGCCTTGTCGGATGGCCGGGTGTTTTTCGTTTTTTTTTTTCCACCATAACCCCCACGGCTCTCCTTTGACTGACTAATGCCGTGACGACAGGAGAGGAGAGGGATACAATCGCGGCACAAAGACGGCACACTCTGGCTGGACCGTAAAGGGTTTAGATTTGCTGTAGTAAGACTGTCTGGTCCAGGAAATAGATCTATTTTCAGTCCTCCTCCCTTATAAATAGAAAAAGGCACGAGGCGAAATAATGAGTGGGACGGAAATACCGAGTAAAATAATTGAAAACCTTCCACGAGAGCAACAGGCCAATTTGAAATTCGTCATTTCTCTGAATACTGTCGCAAATCACCAGAAAAGGTGATATCGCGCGGTTCACGTAGACATCTGCGCTGATACAGTATGTTATTTTATATACTCTATATATTATATGTATATATTTATTGAAGCTGTAGTGTGGCTGCCTCTCTGTGGGAGTCACACCGCAAGTGTTGAGGAGACTGATGAGTAGCAAACTAGAGGTCAGCCTCAAGGCAGAGGGCGGGGTCAGACTGCTTGGCTCGCAGAACCCCAAGCTGTCATTGTCATAATGTTTGGAGCGATGTGACGGGAGATGATTTCGGACCATAGCTCTGTGCGGCATAGTGAATTGCATGGTACAAAAAAAAAAAAAATGTATGTTGAGCAGCATATGTCTTATTTATTTGCGATTGATGGCTTGATTCAGTGTGTGTTTCAGTGCTCATCTGATGCATTTTCAGTCCGACCGGTTTGCGCGTCTGAGACTGTGCGTTTCGCTGCCATCGTCATGTCACATGAGTTTCGAGGCTGTGTAAAAATGTCAGTTTTGAGACGCGAGAATCAGACGCGAGAGTTTTGCTGACCCATTTCGAGAGTGGTTTTCCCGGCACTTTGTCCCGTGATTTTTCGAAAAAAAAAAAAGAAAAACATCATGTTTTCAAGTGTTTTGCAATCACCCGCCGCGATGAGAATGCATAAAACATGCGCTTCTGACACAGCCACTAACTGTAATGGACATGACATTTCAAACATCTTTCTCTCGCCATTATTGTACCGCAGGTGCCTCTTCAAACGCTTCTCGTATGCAAGAGAAATCCCATGAATAATATACATGTCAAATATCTCTTGAACGTGAGGTTAGAGATTTGATTCCGTTCCAGCTTGCTGATGCATATCTTTCAAGCCAGAACTAACATGGTCTGTCTAAAAAACAGGATTTTATAGATATCTTTTTTTCCAAATCAGCGGTATAATCGGGCCAAAACTAAAAGCAGCTCCAAACATGTCACACGACTACGGCTATTGTGAAACGGGACATTCATAATGACCAATCCAATGAGAACTATCTGGGACCGCAGGTTTCCCACGGCATTGACGGAACATTTCAGCCTCTTAGGACTCATTGTTAAACAATGCAACCAGCTGCTGGTTGCCGTGGTACTTTTTTTTTTTTTTTGCGGCGCCTGATGTCGTTGTCAGGAGCGTACGGACACTAAAAAAGATTCTCAAGTGAGAGGATCTGTGACACGGTCGGACACAACCATGACTATAAATGAATGCCCACGAAAACACTCAAACACAACGGCCACCAAGAGAAAAAGGATGCACACAATGCTCAACCAAATCCCGTCGCTGCGGACCATCGGCAGACCAATTCGAAAAAACTGTACCCATATACAGTATATATATCCGAACATTAAAAGGTCTCCAGTCATGTTCTACAAGGTGTGACGCCTTTGTGGGTACCAGGGGACTACTTCCTTGCCAGGTTCCTGCAACAGAGTCTGGCTTTGCAACACAAGGCAAGGAGCAGCATGCCTGCGTTTGGTTGCGAAAGTTATCGAGCTCTCAGCATCTCTCTCTCTCTCAATCTCTCTCTGTGGCTCTGTCCGTGGTGCTGAAAGCCTCCATTCACCGTCGGTGCTAAATGTTTGTTGAGACGGGCGCTCTCGCTCAGGGTCCCTGCATTTCCATTTAGAATAGCAATGGCAGTCTTTTGAAAAAAACAAGCCAGCGGCAAGGCCTCCTGTGAATAGAGCCGCTCTCGCCGGCGTCGAGAGCACGGCGAGGTTTGATTGGAGACAATATCCAGCGCGGCTGTGGTCCGAGTTACCCTTCAGCGTCTGAATGAGGCGGAGCGACACGAGTTCATTGATACGACGTACCTGCTCTATTGTACACCTAAGACGGCTAAGATGGCGGAAGCACATACCCCGAGCGGCAAGATATTAGGGGATCACTTTAGCAGTACGATTATTTACACAACGGTCTCACGAGACAAGAGGACGGTTGAAGAACACGCGGTATAATTTGCTGCTAAATTACAGAGGTCGCTGTGTTGCCCGGGAATAGCCCCGTTGGCAATTTGTAGCATTGATGAGCTCTTATTTCACTGCGGAGCTGTCGCACGTTTGCAGTTGGAAAGAAAGCAGGGAGCCTTCTCACCCCCTCGGCCTCAAGGGCTCACCCTTGAACCTCTTGGCCGTTCGTCCATCGAAAGGCTTCGATAACTCAACCTTGTTGCGCAACGCACACCTGCAGCTTCCTCCCGCGTCTGACCGAGCCCGGCGCAGGCATCGTTGTAACTGGGTCAATTGTCTTGACAAGATAATCCCACCTAAACTGTCGTTGGATTAACAACTCAAATAAAACTGTTCAGATGAAGGGTCACTGCCGGTTTAATGTTGTGTCCGACAGTTTAATGAACGTTGAGCAACCAGATGTTCTAATTAGGACAAGAGCACAGAAACATT
The DNA here is from genome assembly GCA_016785305.1 of Colistium nudipinnis. Taxonomy (NCBI): domain Eukaryota; kingdom Metazoa; phylum Chordata; class Actinopteri; order Pleuronectiformes; family Rhombosoleidae; genus Colistium; species Colistium nudipinnis. Next base: position 624,632 of record JAFBJU010000357.1, on the reverse strand, counting down.
TCTGGATCGAGGCCCCCCGGAAGCTGGTGCGTTGGCCCCGACGCTCAGTTGTTGACATGTGTGCTTAAAGAATGACAATGCAAACATGGCAGGCTATCCGGATTGTAAAATCCACCCACAGTACATGCGGAGCTGTCAAATAAGCAATGAGCCATTCTTGGCCAGCATTTGGTATTTTATCAAAGGTCAATATAAATCTAACATCACAGCAAGTCAATATACTAGCCAAACGTCCAGTTTTAATGATTCAAATCAACAGTCAAATCCCAGCCTCTCGGTAGTAATCGGTTTTCTGGCCTGACGAGCCTGTCGCACAACTGAAGCAGGAAGAAAAGGCAGGCGGTGCCAAGTGATCTCTGTTTGTGCTTCTTTAAGCTCTTGTTGTTGGACTTTTGGCTGAACCTAAAATCCAGGACAAGTGAGGTCCTGGATCGCGAGGCCTGCGAGGGGAAAAAACAAGGTGCTGGATTCCCTGGATGCCCGTCGCACTGCCCTCGTGGTTTTAATATTGCAAAACAACACAATCGGCTCTCCAGAGAGCACTTCAATTCAAAGACCTATCTCTGAGGACACTGAGGACATGTCATCTGTTGACTAAAAAACGAATGTCATATTATTGTGAGGGTATTCAACAGGGCACCAGAGTAAATGGGCAGCATTCTGACATGAATAAATCACAACTGCATTCATTATTAGGATCTCACTGTGTGTTTATCCTGTTTGGTAAAGCAAGGGATCCTCTGCGTGTGTATTTGTCGTCAGCAATTTATAAGTAACTGAATATGTATTATTGAACAATGATATATTCAATTTATTCGGTTTAATCAAACAAAGCCAATTAAATGCTGTCATTATGTAATCCTGCCTGTAGCGGTCTCTTCTCCCGCTATGTGTCAGTGCACAGGTTTCATCGTCGACATGTGGTTATGACAAAATCGTCGGGGTAAATTATGCTCATGGAGAAATGGGCCACGCCGATCTCCTGTGGCTCATATCGGAGCTCAGTGTCTGAGCTACAATAGTGCTCGGGGCTAACAGATGGCCAACCTGTGGACCTTATTATGGAGACCGCGATTGTGCGCGTGTTCCACTACGCGTGTTTGGTCGGGTGTGTTGTGCACGCATTAACTCTGACGCCATTCCTTTGTTGAAGGAGGGCAGTGGGGAATGGGGTTTTTTTTTTTTACGCCACAGAATGGCCTGGTTATTTAAAGCGGGGCAGCACGACAAAAGAGGGAGACCGGGAGGAGAAAGGGAGATAGTGAGAGAATGGATCCAAGTCATGTGTTTACCTGCCAGTGGTGCTTTTTGCTGTATCGTTGCCATAGCAACAGCGGCACAGCGCAGCGTTATTTAGCCGGTCACCAGTGTTGCCATGGGCCCAGACAGACACATCCTCCGCTTCGGCGATAAATCTTTTCTCTTGACAAATGAAACTCCCGAAGCAGATTCCGCTTCCTGAGATATGTCCAGATGAAGATAGCACTGCTGTTGGCCACGTCATGAAATCCCTCATTCCAAAGGTAATGTCGTTACAATGATCAGCACAGAGAACAATAAATAGGCAAAATAGATCATTTAAAAGGGTGTTTTGAGAAAGGTTTTGTTTCGGTGCTATGCAGGGGTTTTCCATTCGTTGCATGCGCACAGAAAAATATCACATGCTCGCTTAAAGGGCAAACAAACTCTATGATACTGCATGGTATACTTAATAAGGGGGAGGTTTTACCACTAAATTCACCCCTAAAAGCGCCCTTTCTTTCTCTCTTTCGATTTTAACACCGCACCATTTTCCCTTTTTTTTTTAATTACACAGGGTTCCTGAGATGACGGAAGTGGAGCCGGTGTTGGACTTTGCCTCCTCGGAACGCTCGGGGAGGCGAAATGCCCTCCCTGACATCCTGGGCTCTCCGGCAGGCGTCAACCCTGGAGACCTGCCTCTCAAACTGGCCGAACTGTCCCTCAAAGGTAATGCAGAAGGGTGTATAATAGAACTAACGTTCTATGTTTTTCATCACTACAGTGTTGGCACAGCCCAAATTGTAAATGTGATCGGTTTGTTAATTTCATTTGTTTCCTTGCACAAGGATAAAAATTGGCCTTCAATATAATACATGCTTAGCGCACACGTCATCACCCTAACCTCGGTGAATTACAGTTTTCGGGGGACGAGAGTTGAAATTTGCGAAGTTCATCTGCAAATATTCCTAAGTCATTAAGACTTTTTCCGACATCTTGCGAGCCTGTCACGTGGTCATTGTCTCTGTGTCAGCGCTGGAAACACCGGACGAGAGCTGTGACGCTCACAGAGTGTCCCTGTCTGAGAGTAACCAACATTAATCAAGGTTCACACGTAATGAATAATGAATCATTATGTATTTTTCCGGGGATTTGTGTGGTAATGCATATCAAACAACGAATTTGAATAATTAGTTGGATGTCAGTGACTGTGGTGACATCGTGCGAAATTGCACCTTTTTTTGTTGTGCTTCATTGCCAATTAACGAGCAATTTTGTGCACCGCGTGCCTTAAAAGTGCAAATTGGCTACATAAAACATGCTGTCTCCCAATGATGCCGAGTACTGGACACCGTGCATTATCTCCCTATTGCCTCAAATGAGTCCCAGGTGTAGAGAGAGAATCGCACTTGGTTGTTTCACACAATAGGAGCTGTAAAATGACTCGCAAGCAAAAGGTGTCGGCAGCTAGCGACGTAATAAGCGTGAAGTCACTGGTGTGGACAGAGCGCAAGCCTTACGCAGCTTTAATCCTGAAAGCAACAGGAACACGCTGTATTCCTAACTCTGTCCTTTGGGGGGTGGGGGGGGGGGTTTGCGTGCAGATGGTCCGGGAGGGGCCCAGTCGCCCACAGCGGAGGAGCCTCCAGCGGCGCCGGAGAGCTCCGTGGGGAAGGAGGGGTCGTAGGGACTAGTTTATTCACCTCCCCGGAGACCTGCATAGATAACCTGAGAGATGGGACGAGGGACGGGATGGAGGAGAGCGACCTGTGGGCCAAAGCTTGATGACCTGCGGAGAGTCCGGCTGTTTGCGGAGCAGCAGAGCCACGGAGGCTCACGGAGTGAGGAGCCGACTCCCCAACCACTAAGGCCAGGGGTGTAGAACTCTTTGGGACTGGGCACTATCTGAAAGGAGTCAGACGCTCCCTACTTAAGAACAGTGTGTATTTATGTGTGTGTGTGTGTGTGTGTGTGTGTGTGCGTGTACGTCGTACACCCACTGTGGACACTACACCGGGAATCAAACGAGGACGGCGACGGCGAGTGTTTCCTGTTAGCGGCTATTTTTGTATGATTTATTTAAACCGACAGAAAGACAGGAATTCCTCAGTGGTATGTTGTAAAATGTCCCTGCATTTCTCTTGCTGTGATGTGTGTCATTCTACACAGAAATATTAGCAGCTCGGGCTCAAAGCTCTTCACGATGCAAAATGACAGCTGAGAAAAGAGTGAAAACTAGGATGCCGCTGTGTTTTTTTTAAACCCAGCGCATACTATCCACGGTGCATTTTCAAATCTGAGGTCGTTGCACCGTTCATCTACATTGTAAATGTACAGTTTTTAATCCAGACTTCCCCAGACTGTTTTAATCCTAGCAGCGACAACGACCTGGGATTTGAATCATTTTTTTTTTTTTTTTTTTTTTTTTTTGAGGTGTCCATATGGTGCAAGATGATAATATGTTGTGAATACCTTGAGACATTCCTGTAGAGAACAGTGTCCCACTGCCAACGAGGCACACACTGCGTCATTATGGACAAGCCTGTGATGTTTGCTTTTGTTTGTGTGTGTTCTTGCTTCAAGCTGCTTCGAAAAGTCTCGTCGTTATCCAAAAACCCCTGAAAATGTGTGTCGCGGCAGTTAACAACCAAAAACGTTGCGCTCTCTCTCTCTCTCTCTCTCTGTGTGACGTACCATTACTCACTGCTCCGATACCTTCTTTTTAACGGGAGGTATCGCCACACATCTTCCACTGCTCAAATTGTCAATTATAGAATGAACACATTGTGCTTTACAGTGTCCCCGGGGGGCGTAGCACAAGGTTTTGTGCGAACTTGTGCGAAGGCAGGGCCTTTTTCTTTTGTGCTGCGTGAGTCCCCCCCCCCCCCCCCCCCCCCCCCCCCCCCCCCCCCCCCCCCCACCCCCCCACTCCCCCCCCCCACCACCCCCCCCCCCCCCCCCCCCA
>JAFBJU010000357.1:597115-619995 GCA_016785305.1 Colistium nudipinnis | reverse complement strand
ATCTTTTTTTTTTTTTTTTTTTTTTTTAGGTGTCCATATGGTGCAAGATGATAATATGTTGTGAATACCTTGAGACATTCCTGTAGAGAATAGTGTCCCACTGCCAACGAGGCACACACTGCGTCATTATGGACAAGCCCGTGATGTTTGCTTTTGTTTGTGTGTGTTCTTGCTTCAAGCTGCTTCGAAAAGTCTCGTCGTTATCCAAAAACCCCTGAAAATGTGTGTCGCGGCAGTTAACAACCAAAAACGTTGCGCTCTCTCTCTCTCTCTCTCTCTCTGTGTGACGTACCATTACTCACTGCTCCGATACCTTCTTTTTAACGGGAGGTATCGCCACACATCTTCCACTGCTCAAATTGTCAATTATAGAATGAACACATTGTGCTTTACAGTGTCCCCGGGGGGCGTAGCACAAGGTTTTGTGCGAACTTGTGCGAAGGCAGGGCCTTTTTCTTTTGTGCTGCGTGAGTCCCCCCCCCCCACACACACACGTGTTTCTCATGGTGTCAGAGGCATATGCCCCGCAGCCCGGGCACGGGAGCAAACGTCAAGCGACAATGTGTGTTTCGAGTGGCGAAAAACGGCAGCACCCGCGCCTTCTGCCTCAGCAGAGTGCGTTCACACTCATCAACACACGAGTGGAGCTGCGAACAGACGGAGGGAGCGAGAAACACAGCGAGAGTCCGCCTCCTGTCGCTGCTGCTGTACATACATATACCGCGTCGTAGTATAAGCCCCCCCCCCCGTGCGTCAGACATGTCTGATTACCAGACTTTATTCACATACTGTACCCGCAAAGAAATGGTGTTCTGTGACTTGTTTGTGTTTCAAGGTTCCTTGCCAATGGCTGTGTCTTTGTGTGGATGTGTTGCAACAAAGAAAGCCTGGTGTGCTGCTGCCCAGCCGGGCTGTACACGACTCGGAGTGCTCCGTCCGAAGCGGTATGATCCACACCCTTTTCGGGCCGGGGCTAATCGGAGGTGTTTTTTGCCGTGTCCTGATCTGTAAGTGGTGCGTATGTTTTACTTAGCTTCATTGAATCACTTGTGTTGATTCTGTCCGGTGGCGAACAATTGCCATATTAAACCCACGAGCTTTACGTACACGACTGTGTGCCGACCGTTGTCCTTCCTCGCCTTTCATTTGTGCCGTGTGTACATTTCAATTGGACACACGGATAATGTTTAAATCACAATAATTCCCCTCAGCAGGTGTGTTGGCAGTAGGATGGGTCAAAAGTTGGGTCCAGGCTGAAAGAGCTAATGGATAGACAAATAAAAAAATATTATTATTATTATTATTATTATTATTACCGTATTCAGTCCTTTATAAACATACAATCAACTAGTGGCTGGTGAAGCCCCCCCAAATTCATTATAGCTACTGTCACCGCTGTAAACTTATTACTGAGTAGTTAAAGGAGCAGGTAGATGAGGAGTAATCAGCAAAAGCCAGACATAAAGGGGAGCTTCATGGGTTTAACCTATCAAAGTCTGTTCAAAGGTCATCTGTGTCAACACAACAGGCAGCAATACATCTCCAGCAGCCTCTAGTGGATACAAGCAGCACTGTGGAATTCAAATGTACCGCTATGATATTCACCAAAGCTGATGCAAACATCATCATATTTACCTTATTCTGTTGATCAGATATGCAGACTGACTATGCAGTCACTCTGCAATATTGCAGAGCGAGATTCAATACCTTCTTTATTAACAGAATCAATAATATGCATGCCCACAAGCTCTGCATTATTTCACTACAGCCAAGGTCTTTGACAAAAGGCATCTGTTAGGCGTCCGACGAGCGTTCCGACAAGCACTTGAAGGCAGCACTTCGCTCTCTTCAACCCTTCCGAAATAGCCACGTTGGTACACCCCTGTTACATAATGCAGAAGTTCCACACTTCCTGCAGCAGATGGAGACATACACTATAATATCATGCACCCCACACCTACAGGAGACGTTCTTTGTTGTGTCTGGCGCAAAGACGGCGGCTGAAGCGCGGTCGCTTTCACGGCAATTTTGATGTGAAGCCCTTGAACCAGGCAAGTATGGCGGTAAAAATGATGATTCGAAGGTCTTGAACTTCACATTCCTGCACCTATCATCCAATTTTAATCCCAGTGAGGTGTTGGACCTGGACACACCCAGTGTCGTCTCGAGGCTCATACAGCAGTGAAGGAGTTATTTGACCAAAATGGGCAATTTTCCAATTCGTTTCGGTTTTACCGACTCTAATGAGGTCCAGCTTTTTACCTGCGGACGTGGAGAGGAGCCATGTCAGGTGTGTGCATAATGTGTCTGGAAGTCCGTCTGCTCGCCTGACTGCCTCCCAGCATCTGGCCCTCAACCATGACACACAAAGAGACCATACATACATATGCCCAAAGGATCTTTATCTTTATACAGACACAAAAAGGAATAAAGCACTTGTGTTAAATACACGGTGCTGGCGATAGTGCACTTCCCAGATGACATAGCCGAGCCATTATTTATTAAAGACAAAACTGGCTCTTGTACATATGTAATATTCATGTATTTATAAATGGTATTACTTCAGGCAAAAGAGAAATGTGATCCATTCGGGACGCATTGTTTTTTTCCCCCCAAAACATCCCTGTTAGTCTCCACCTCCCTTCTCAGGCATCCTCCCTCTCCTCTGAGATGGCTCCCTCACCCAGAGTGCTGCCACGTAACTTGTTGCTAGGGTAACGTGGCCTTGAAAGAAGCTTGGGCCCTACTGCAATATATGCAATCATGCAGTTTGTTGTGCATGGCAGACTACGGAGAACTGATTTCAGTAGCTTTGGGGTACAACGGGGACACGAGGCGTGTGCGCGATGCGGGCCGGGCACGGCGAGGCCCTCTTGACCCCCAGGGGAGGAAAAACATGACCTCGGTGTCCTTTTAAAATTATTCTACAGCAAAGGGCCTAAATGCCACGAGGGATACTCATTTCTCCCACAGTTAACATAACAGAGTAAACACTCTCACCGATCCAAAACAACAAGAGTGTTTCTAATTGTGCGGAGGAGAGGACAAGCTCCCCGTCATCTTACATAATTGAATATTACGGTATAAGCGGTTGGCTTTTGGCTTTCCTCTAGGAAGCGGCCGTGTAATTGCCTCAGAGAAATGCAGCGCAATTTGTCCTCTCACGGATGGCCAATCACAGCCGAGCGCTTGCGTTATCAATCGAAGCTAAGTGAATGTACCGCAGCAGCAGCAGCAGCCTTTCCGCGCACTCCACCACGGTGTCCTTTCCAATCCCTATCTCCCCAACGTCTCCCGGCCCCACCGACGGCCAGGCCGCAGGGAGAGGGAAGCAGCTGCTGTGGACGACCGGGTGTTAGAGAGAGAGAGAGAGAGAGAGAGCGAGGGGTGGGAGGGCGATCATAAGACTGGCACTGAGAGCGTGCAGACACGGGTCACAGGGGTTGCCAGGCAGGCGGACGGCCCAGCGAACAGAGGAGCCTTCACGTGGAAGCCAACGTGCCAGCTCCCACTCAGAGATGGAAGGATCGGGAAGACGTGGACGGAAACCACGAAAGACGCGAGAGCGAGAACGAAAGGGAGGGAAGGACGGCAACAAACAAGCGCAGCGGGAGGAAAGGGTTTTGTAAACTGAGTCGGGGCAGTGTTGCCCTCCACCTGCAAATGGTCCACGCCTTTCGTAGGCTTAGGGCTACCGTGCCCCTTTTATGAACAGGTGCCATGATTCTAAAACCCACGGAGAGGATATCCTAATAGCAAATATTGCATTGGGGATTCATAGGCTAACGCATATTATTCCACTGTCGCACCAGAATTATTAAAACAGATCCGTGTGTCGCGCCGTACCTTATATGCCGCTGTTGGAGTTGCGTTCGGCAAATACTACAGTGCTCGGCTGCTTTAGGAAATGACTGAAAGAAAAATGAAACGTAGAAGATATTTATGTCTGGGTGTGTAAATGCAGGTCTTCGATAGGAACACACTGTTGCCTTTGCTCTCAGGTGGGAACGAAACATACTGCTCTCAGCACTGTGAGTTAAATAGACTGACAGTCATGGATTAGACCACTATCTCCATGGAATCTATAAACAGGCTATTAAACACTCGCCGAGCGTCACTCACGTTAAGTAAGTGTGACTGAGACAAATAGTCCTATCCTCATCCTAATGCACGGAAGATACCAAAATCTCCCCGAAACGGAGTAGGGGGGAGGGAAAGTGAGCAAGCTAATGCTATTAAAATGAGGTCAGCTTTTTTATTCCTCCATCGGATTTTTTTTTTTTCTTTCTCCGAGGCCGTTTTCCCTCCTTCAACTGCATCCAAGCTTGGCAGTGACCTCATTCTTTGTCCAGAGATGATCACAAGGCTGAAAACGCACACACACACACACACACACAGCCATATGACATCACCCGACCGGTGGCGGGGCGGAGACTGGCAGCGTAGGCCTGGCATCGCGCGCGCGCGCACGCACACACACAACACAGTGAGAGAGCACAACTCCTCTCTCTCTCTCGCTCTCTCTTTCTTTCTATCTCTGGCATCACTCATCACCCAAATAAGATATGTTCATGATCTGTTCGGAGTCTGCTCATGGTAGGTTGTCTTCAGCAATATTCTCAAGAACAGGTAACAGGTACAGAAACATGAAAAAAAAAAAGTTCAATATCAATCCTTACTCGGCGAGTAAGGATTGATATTGAACTTTGAACTGGAACGCAACTGGAACGCAACGACCTGCTTAATGGGCACCTCTATATTTCCCATAACCCTTTTGGGAGCCGCGACGCACCTGAGCCTGCGGCCCCGCGAACGTCGGGCGGGCAGGGGAGTGGCCGGCAGCTTCTTCTGCCGTGAATTTTAATGGAGCGTTCTCAAGCTCCATTGCAACGGCACTTCAGGCGCATCACTCGGCTCAGGGAGGAGTTATCTCGAGAACAAGTTCATCATGACCCTTTGACCCCCGTCGAAAGGCAAAAGCACCGACGTGCGATCGAAGTGATGGCACCCAGGGGTAGAGTGAAAAAAACCGCCGCCACAGAAATAGCTGGGTGTGCGGAGGAAATTGACAGCTAATCACACCTATAACGACATAATTGATCAGCGGTGGTTCTGGGTAGTCTTGGAAATCAAACTTATTTCGAAAAACTGACAAAACAGTCAACCCCCCCCCCCTCCACACTTTCCCTCTCATCAAGCTATACTTGCATGGGACATATTTTAGCCCACAACCTGGCGGGAGAGATCAGCGGAATGAGATCGGAGGGTCCCTGGAGCGCCGGGACAGTCCGCGACAACAATCTGAAAGGAACTGAGCTGCGCCTCACGTGCAGACATCTGGTTGGTTTGAGAGGGTGTTGCTCTGCTGATGTCAGGATAACACTAATCACCCGGATTGGGATTATGATTATCACTCAGCGGCACACAAACAGACATCCGTGGCCCTCCCGGTAGTCAACACAGCAGCGTTGACGCCCACCAACATTTAGACCAATCGGTATCGAGCAACCACAGGCCGCAGCAGCAACTCATCGCGGCGGTTCCAGGGAAATCAATGACCAGCACCAGTGTAGCCATGACGCTAATTTCATCACGGGGACAGAAATGGGATTTTCGGATCATCTCCGCAGGTCTTCTTTGTCCAAACCCCCTCCGCGGTTTCCCTCGCCACCTCCCCGGCGTCCCTCTCATCCCTTCGTTTGTCTCCCCTCCTCTGTCCCTCCCCGGGGCCTGACATCACGCTCCCGGAGGAGCCCCATGACGGTAACGAGCCCTGATTCAGCACCGAGCCCTCCCACGTCAGCCCCCTCCCTGCACCACTTCTCACTCCGCGGTCGCTCCCGACCTACGTCGCAGCCCCCCCTTTCCTTATCTTTTTTTTCCTTTTCGTCCAATCCTCCAAACCCACCTCCCGTCCACAGTGTCGCCCGCTCCCCTAATCGCCCCCCACCCCTGCAGCTTTCAGCGGGCTCTGGGGCTCAGACTGCTTTGACTTGGCCAAAAGCAAGCTACGCCTCTTACGTCACAATAGGCTGTGCCTGGGACGGCTACAGAACATCACTGGGGAGAAGCTCAGGGCACGGGCAAAATGAAATATTGAGCTTATTCACGAATATGGAGGAGAACCATCACAGTATTACACTTCTATGTTTTCGCCCCCTCTTCAGATGACTTTTTTTTCCGAACTCAAAAGCCACCGCATTCGAGGTCTCACTCGCAAAAAAGAAATGTCTCACAAAGAGTACGACAAGGCCTTTTGGACGTGGGAGGGCATGAGAAGGATTTTAAAAGACGCAAAATGGGAAAGGCCCCTGCCGGGACCAGAGAGGATAGTAATCAACCCGACAAACTGGAGCTCTGCACAGTTCCGTAATGGGTAATGGAAAACCAAGAAAAACGTGAACAAAGGTTTCGCCCCGAGACATGACCCATTTAGTTTTATCACCTAAAATCAATTCAGCTTTGTGAGGTCTTCTTCAATTATAAAAACAGCGTGTTCTAACCCTAATCCATTATCCTCTGCCAGCATACATTATTAATACAGCCTTTTCGAGCTATACTGTACATCCACTACTGCTCAGTGCTTGGTTCCTGGTTGAGGTTCCCTCTCATAATACCCCCCACACTGCGCTGTACACTGTGCCCTTGCTTTTTGCTGCATCGAGGACAGCATCCAAAACAGAGCCATTGTGTGCTACTGGAGGACAGAGGGAGGCCCAGGACAAAGTGGACCCGGGGATTATCTCATGGCACGGTAACAGGAGTTGCAAGAGATTTGAGGTCTGGAGCTTGATGGGGTGGGATGACTTTGACCGGACCTCGGGCGCCTTGGGCAGCAAGTATAAATATCACTTTCTTATTCATAACTTGGCTCTCTTTTTGCACGATTGGTGGTTTTAACATTTGATGTGGTGTTTTACCCCCGGTGTCTCCCTTTACTTATACCATTGGACAATAGTTTTGTGCTTTTTCATCAGAATGATCACAGGGTTTTGAGCGGGCAAAGATGTGTCCCAGTGTACTACTGTAAAGGTTCAAAGGTTTGTTTTGAATCCGCCGCGCGACACCCTGCACAGCACATTCTGCACGTGAGGAGTCATGACATATGCACACACATACATTTATGCATGGAGTACACACACATGCAGAGCCCATGGGGGGGTTGGGGGCAGGGATGCTGAAACCACCTCTAGACAGCCTGTAGCCTCCCAGAGAGAAGAACAGCTGAGCGGGTGATTATGTAATCCACAGTTACATAAAAGTTATCACTTCATTTGAACATGGCCGCCCTATCGATTTTGCGTCATGGCAACAGAGGACATACTGTGTCACCCTGCATCCAATATTAACGTAAAAAAAGGACTTCCTGACTCCTAAAAAAAAAAAAAAATCAGCTTTCGCCTACTTAGAAAACACAGTCTCACCTCCTGCGCTCAGAGGGCTGTATTCTCAGCCGCATCGTTTCCGCGCTCATCAAAAGCGGCTCATGTCACCGTGTTTTATGGATCGTCTCCTCCAATACCCCAAGCCTTGATGGGATATTTGTAATTACAACAGCAGACTTCTCGTAATAGCCTCCGCTCTGCAAGCCCCAGGCACAAGCATTGTGCTTCCCAAGCTTCCCATCAGCACAGTTACGGCACAAAAATGAGGCGTACCATTCTCTAAATTGCTCACCATTGGATCCCATTGCCCAGGATGTGGGGGGGGGGGGGGGGGGGGGGGGGGGGGGTTGCAGCGGGGTGGGACAAAAAAAATGGGTCAGACTCCCAGCTCCAGCGGCAGTCATACACCAGCATGGTCGAGTGCCCCTGAAAGGAGGGTCCCCACTCGGGAGGAATGCTTCTTGTGGATCAGCCGCTGCTGGTGTGTGTGTGTGTGTGTGTGTGTGTGTGTGTGTGTGTGTGTGTCGGTGGCAGCCCAATAAGATATGCATAGATTATTAATATCCCCCGCCATGCAGCCACATTTCCTCACCTTTATCACAGTTAACTCCATGCTGCAGTAACCACTCCTTCATTGAAGGCTGACCAACATCCGTCTGGAGTTAAAAAAAAAAAATGTTTGCCAGTATTTTCAAGAGGAAGGAGGTTGAACTTCGCGAGGAGAAAAAAAACTACGCGCCGGCAGATTTAACTCCCTGATGATTGGGTTTTGATGATTCAAAATTCATCGAAAAAATGCAAATGAGTAAGTGCATTTTACTCATTCAAAGCAACAACCTAACTATCAAAACTGGCTTTTCATTATCTCAGCCACAGGGATGAATCTATGAAATTATAATCAGCAACACTTACACACACACACAAACAAGTCCTAAAACCACAGTCCCCAGACAGGATCAAATCCTCTATCACACATGCATACACACACAGACAGACACACACACACACACACAAAGAGATTCTGCGGATTTTCGCTGCTACTGTCCATGGATCTTTCAAACAGACAGCCCCCCCCCCCCCCCCCCCCCCCCCCCCCCCCCCCCCCCCCCCCTGTATCCCCTTCCCAGTCTCTCATTTGCCTGTCTTTGTCCTGGGAAGCTCCACAGACCTGTTCGTGGGGGAGACCGATGCTGGCAGGCCCGTGAACACACCATCTGCTCCTCATCCACTCAGCAGACTGGAGCTGAATACCCAGGGCGCGACAGGCTCCCGCCGATGGGTGATAAATACTATAATGACAATAATTGTGGGGTACCAACAATGTCAGACATGGTTGAGTTGAGCACGCAGTAAGAGTACTCCTGATTAAAATAACACTAATATGAATAAGCAAATGACTATTAAATGCAGAAATATCATATCATCATCAAATATCATACCAGCACCTGTAAAGATCCTTTACTTAACGTGTTAACAGTACCCAGATATTTTACACGTATCATATAAACAACTGTTTATTAACAGTGCATTCCTACATCCCCACCCAGGCTCCAAAAATGTCTATATGAAATTGTATTTCACGACAGTCAGCGTGATTGGTGCTGATGTTACAAGTCACGGTTTACTTGTACAGCCGATGCCCGTTTGTGTAGGCTACGGTCGAGCTTTCCATGCAAGCTTCAGTTTGTGTGCGTGCGCGTACAAGAGTATAGCAAAGCAGAGTGTGCAGTTTGGATTGACTTCTCTCCCTCTGCACTGAAACATCCCGCTGAAAGTGCCTTCCACACGCATTTAAATCACAAGATGAAATGACAGCCACGTGGGCACAGTAAAAATAAACCTCACTTGGGTTACAAATACTTCCAGCTCTGCTCCTTTTGTCGTCAGAATAATGTGAAGCTAAAAATAGCACCGGACAGGTCGATTGAACCTAATTTCAATCCGAGCCGACGCATTTACATAACGCCTCACAGTTTTGCTTAAAAAAAAACATAGAACTGTAGAGAAGGGAGTCACAATAATACACCTCAATCTTACTGTTAATCATTCACATCAGACAAGAACATTAATAAATGATGGGGAACACAAGACCTTCTTTAACATAACAAAGGCTAGCAGCTTTTGATTATGAATAACATGAGAACCATTTTCCTGGGAGGGGCCAGAATTCCTCCGATTTCTGAGCATTTACGGAACAATGACACGTTACAGTGATGGCAGGAATAAGAAAAGCGTTTTCCCCTGCTGGTTCCGCGGCTTATGATCTATTATACCATAGATGCATCCCAAGGATACTATAGGAAGTGCAAGTTGCAGCTGAGAGTTCTCGAATCTTGTGCACTATGGTCCCCCATCATTCATTCAACTTATTACAGTGGAAAAGTTGCAGACCCTGGACCTCCAGCTACACCGTGTCAAACACGCAGGGTGTCAAACGCAGTTATCGGCAGAGTGAGATAAATACTGTGCCAAAATAATAAAAACATTAGATAAGTGAAACTTCCATAAAAAAAGGGCCAGTATAAGATGGAGCAATCATCCTACGACCCACAATGTGTATGCTCGTTCCCATTGACTGCCATTTACTACATTACACGAAACGCATCAGACAATTGGGACTCGGTTGTCCATAAAAAAAAAAAAAAAAAAAAAAAAAGGACTTCAAACTACACTGCCCAACAGCGTCCGGGAGCCCGGGGGGAATCGTCAACCAATGAGCGGCGGCCGCACGGCGTGACGGCACCGTCCTCGCTCCATTTATGCGCGCGTCTGCTCGGCTCGCGCACAGGACTCGAGGTGAGGAGAGAGCGAGAGGAGCGCAGCATCCACGGCGCGGAGACGGTGGGTGTGACACTCGGCATCAACACAACTACCACACAGCGACCCACTAACCTACCCATCGTTTCTCTGTCAAGGCGAGTTGTCTATATTACTACTGAAGTCTGTGTGATTTTTTTGTTGTTGTTGCTATGGTTAGTGGTGTGATAGCTTAGCACAGGAGCCGACTAACGCCTCCACCGAGTGCTTGTGGGTAGACCTACTTTGGTCATCACTTATTTGTTGTTGTTATTTTAAGAAAAAAAAAAAAAAAAAACGAAAGCAGACGCTTCTCCCCGTGGCGGCTGCGCGGCGGGTTGTTCGTCTACTGTATGGTGGGCGACACTGGCACCGTTTGGCACCGACAGACGGACTAACGCAGGCTTTGATGACTATTTTTGTTAATGATTGTGGAGTCATTTTGTGGGCAAAAAATTAAAAAAGTGACATTTATCTGACTTATTCTTTAGCTCTGCGGTGGGGGGAATGGTCGCTCCCTGCGCGTCTTTGTCTGCGGCTGCTCGTCACGTTGTTCGTCTGAAGTGCCTTTGTCTGCTGCTGCTGCTGTTGTTGTGTTTGTGATCAAGCCAATGACACAGCTACAGACCCACGAGATAATTCGGGTGTATATGAGCGACTTCCATTGTCCCCATCGGCGAGGAAGCCGTGTGGGAATCAGGGGGCTGTTCGTTGAAATGTCAAATGTGTCTTAAACCTCTTTTTAATCGTGTCAGATGTTCTTTGATTAGCCCCTTTCTCGACATCACGCGGACTCTGTACAACACGCACATGCCACATATGTGTGTGCGGTTGTGAGTCTTTGTGATAGAACAGGGGAGGGGTCCGGGAGTGAGCCCGCTGATTTTTTTTTGGCGATCTTTTGACCAAATGGCATGACAGCTGTGAGGGTTCCTCCCGCATTGTTCTCAAATCTCGTGACTTATTAAGTTTTTATCTATTTTTATTTTTTTATCGTTACATTTTTCTTTTGTTTGCCATTGCGTGCAGATATTCGTGCTCCGATTGTTGCACACTTGTGTCCCTGCAGCTCAGACGCACGGCGCATGGAACAGGTGCTCCCTGGCGATCACGTTCGCCTGTAGCTCAGTGATGGATGTGGTTTCAGATGGGGGCACAGTGGCTGTGTGCAGGCCTGCCCGCAGCTGGCACTGCCTGCTGCACCCACCCCGGTCGCAGCCTTTTGTTCCAACACAATGTGCCATGTGTCGCCCGTTAACTATTGACGCGGCGGTGGAGAGGCTCGCTGCCTCCGTGTGTCTGAAGGGATTTCGCCTGCCTGCTGTTTGATGAGTGTCAATAAAAAATATATATATATATATTTCTTCCTTAAAATAGTTTGTCTATTTCAAACAGACATTGAATGCCTGTGTGGTTTTGTTTGGATTGATGGGCGGTGGTTAGTTGCATTGCTGTAGACGGCCTCTGGGTGTCGCTATTGAGTTGTGTGTATGAGTTTTTTTTTTTATTCATTCCATTCAAAGAAGGTGAATGACAGTCTCAACAATCTAACCTTTTCCTGTTTTTCCCCTCCTTTTAGGTATACTGACCTGCAGCACGTTCTGAAAAATGGCAGCCATTGAAGGTACATTTATAAATCCATAAAAAAAACAAAAAAACATGCAAATCCCAGCCAAGTACTTGTTCAGTGTGTCTGAATGTGATTGTGTTTCTTACCTTACAGATATCCAGGTCAAGGAGCTGGACAAGCGGGCCTCGGGCCAGGCCTTTGAGGTCATCCTGGCTGCTCCTGCTCCAGATGCCAAGGGAGAGTTCCCCCTGTCTCCTCCCAAGAAGAAGGACGTCTCACTGGAGGAAATTCAGCGGAAGCTGGATGCTGCAGATGAGAGACGCAAGGTAATAATTAATTCCATGTAAAAACCACTAGCTGTTGAAATCACATGCTAGTGGTGGATTGGGGTAAAACAACAATGACACCTGTAGCTCAACTTTTTTTTTTTTTTTTTTTAATCCTCCTTTTTTCAGAACCACGAAGCCGAGGTTCTGAAGCACTTAGCTGATAAGCGTGAGCATGAAAAGGAAGTGCTGCAGAAAGCAATGGAGGAGAACAACAACTTCAGCAAGATGGCAGAGGAGAAGCTCAATCTGAAGATGGAGGCCAACAAAGAGAACCGCACAGCAATTATGGCAGCCATGAATGAGAAATTCAAGGAGAAGGTGTGTTGGAAGACTGATCATTTGATGAAGTTGGACAGGTTTTTTTTTTCCCCCCTCCGGAATGTTGTTTAATGTTTCCCATTCTTTAACAGGACAAGAAGTTGGAGGAGGTGCGGAAGAACAAAGAAACCAAAGATCCCTCAGAGGAAGGCACTTCGGAAGACTGAAGGTCACGAACAGGGGGATTGTGAATAGGGTTTTTTACGTATTCCAAAGATTGATTTATTTTTCGTTCAGCCAGTAGTTTTGCTGTCGTCACAACCCGCCTTTTTCAAATACAAGTTCCACTTTGTGAATTTTTTTTAATTCTCCTGCTATAAGTGTACTTGCGCTGGATTTACATGTGGATCATTTCCTCCCTTTGAATCTAATCCATTTGATATGTAGCCTGTAGTCAGTGCAGCTTCAGCCCTTTTTGAAAAGTAGCGGTGTACGTTTTGAGGAAGCATGTTTCTATGCATAGGTCTTTAATCCCTGCCTATTTCATCATGCGTTTTTTGAAAATGTCCCTGTGAATCACACCTGTTCTTGGCACTTACTGTATATTAAAAAAAATAAAAAAAAATAGCACAAGGTTTGATCAAGGCGTCGGCTGTTATACATGCAGATGTTTAGTAGTGCAGCTTTGCATCAGAGATCCTACTAGTCTGCTCCTGCAAATCATGTTTTTGTGCAGCTGCTGATTTGCTTTTGTAAAAATATTGGGGTTGTTAAAAGCACACGACCACTTCTTACTCTGTAGCTGTGAATGAACATGCCAGATATGGAAATGGATGCCATCTTGAACACTGGACAGGAGTATACACATGAAATGCAAGAGAGCAATACACTTGGGCATCTCAATAGATACAGTGGCTAGTTGACTTGAACTGTTGTACTAAAACCAATAAAAAAATTAAAAAAAAGTCAATTTGTGTCTTGTTTTGTATGTTGGGCAAGGATCTACTTTAGGAAACAGCAGTAAGAACTGTAATGAATAATTACAATGAGGGGAATAAAATCCAGCCAATAACAAAGGTTTCCTTAAAGTACAAATTGGCATGGATCTAATGACATCATTTATAACATCAATCTGAATCATAAGTAAATTATAACGCTCCTCAAGTGTGTTGTGCCCTCTGCTGGTGGAGAGAACGTTACATAATAACATACTCTCCATCTATAGTCATAGTATTTTTAGAAGTGGCTCATAGAGTCACACATACCAGAAACTACTCCTTGATACTACAAATGTGAGAATGGCAAAGTCCAGCATCGGCCAGAATGTTGGTGACAACAGATCTGCGTCAGTGACATCACCACTACACACATTAGTCTGTGTATGGGCCCGCTTCATTGCAACCGCGGTCTCTGTCTCCCCCCGGTGGCGTAAAATAGGAACTTGTAAAAAAACTAACAAAAAAACAATCACATCAAGGAAGAAAAACTGACTTGCATATACATGATCAAAAATGGCTTTCCTGACTGATTAGACACAAGACCAACGGAGCGGTGGGTGCAGAAAAAAAAAGGATTTAAGTAAAAGGATGAAAAGTATTTTGTTAATATAAACTATAGATGAAATGATGGGCTTATAGAAGTTCACTTAGAGGAGGGCAGTTTCGGTGCATAATGTTCATGTCCCATTTTAAGTCATTCTGTTATCACTGCATAGGAACTTGGATATTGTTTTGTTCCTCCGTAACAGACCAGTAGAGGGCCGTGTTGCTCTCTCGGTCTCTCTGCCTGCCGACAGTAGCTACTGATATCAGTTAAAATTGGATTTTTAAACAAATCTTGAATTACATCCATCTCTCCGATTTGTTCCCTGAAATCCTATTTTTACAGATAGCAGCAGAAACTTTCAGCTCATCAGCGAACCGCATTCATTACTGTTTAATTGTATCACACATGCATTTTTCATCAGTAACGGAAAATGTAGTTCTCAAATACAATGGCCACGTACGCTTATTGCATATCATTTGATTCCAGGATAAAGTATACTTTATGCAGTTCACTGCATGTGGTATGCACCTGGAAATGTGTGGTCTGATAAACCTTCTGAACGCCACCAAAGCACCTGGTGTCTTTAGGATCTGCGGTCTCAGCTTGCATATAAACTGTCAAAAAAAAGAAAGAAAGCAGCACTACTCTAAATCCTGTACAACTCCTGTCAAACTATATAAGCACATAACATTTTGGCTCCTCAGAAAAAAAAAATGACCTGGCTGAACACATGCTGTATGTGACAATTAGAGTGGCACTGCGAAGCCAGGCAGTTGTCTGCGATTTACGACCACTCTGAGACAGGAAAAGCAAATCACAGCTGCCACGAGTCCCCGTCGGTGAGAACTCATCCACCATGCCGGATTTTTTTTCCTCCGCCGTCCTTGCACAGACGAGATAAAGAAGAAAAAAAATCTACTGGGGCTCTGTTTGGGGGGGGGGGGGAAGGCGGGCCGTGTGGGCCGAAAGAGCGAGACGCACCGGGGGAACATCCCAACCTGCGAGCTATTATCTTGACCAGAGCCTGGTGCACACTCGGCGATGCAACCCTGGCACCGCAGCAGGGGTGACCCGAGACAACCTGCTGCATCTGTCAAACTCACTAACGCACCGCGCGCACAAAAACCTCTGATTATGACTGACACACACACACACACACACGCACGCACATGGCCGGATGGGACTAGTCCTTATGTTAAGTACACACACATTAGCACTGCAAAGTTTGATGTAAAACTGGATTTAGTAGGCAAAACACTGTCGTGCTACATGCGTAATGGTTTTACTAACACAGTGTTGACAGTATAGACCAGGGGCTCATTATGTCTCATTGCCGACTCGGCCACAGCCTGCAGTGAACTAATCACAGGCATTCACTGCAATCAAGCCCCTTGTTTCACTTTGCTCATGCTTATCATATATATATATATATATATATATATATATATATATATATATATATACACGGAAAATCTGAGTTATTCACTCTGAAGTATGTGGCACCCCTGACCTCTTTAACGGGGCAACTCAAGAGATTTTACACTTAAAGGTCGGCTCACCGGTTATTGTAAGCTGTCTTTTCTTCACTGACAGCTCCAGCAACCTCAGAAGACAAGCACCCATAATTCTGCCAGCTTAACCTTGCCAAATCCGACTACACACCAGGTGCGCACAGGTCTATCTAAAATAACAGTGGACAGAAAGTGGGGGAGCGGTGTCTTACTCTTGGCCCTTTGTCAACGCCATCCACCCCGTCACCGTCATTGAGAGAGTTGACCCACACCCACAAGTCTACGTCTCATGATGGAGGTTAACATCTCATAGAATTACATAAGTCACGCGATCGGCAAAGTCCTTATGATTCATCATCTGGAAAGAACAAAAATGTAAAAAACACAGCACTCCACCTCAACAGTTTTTGCTCTGTACCGAAACCACCATCAACAGAACAAAGGGTCAGTAGAGGTTAAGTGGATTTATGATTATCACAACAACCAGAGGTTGGACATGTGGTTGGATGTGGCGAACGGAATAAATATTTTACATTTTTAATAGGGTTGCCTCGTGAATGCAGAGCTCAAGCAGGGCTGCGGACCCTGAGCCCCCACCTCTCCGAAAGTGGGGTGAGGATGAAATCTTCAAAACGTTTATTTTTGATTTTTTCTCTGGGCTTGTGGCAAAAGACTCCGTTCATCCGTCGATATTCGACTATTGACTGCGAGGAGGTGGCTGGTTACTTCGTTCGTTGCAGCCGTCATGTTTTTAGTAATTGCTGGACATTTGGTTAAAACAGATTTTTATTCCATTCGCTGGTGAACGGAATAAAAATCGCTTTTATAGCCCGTGATATGCAAAGACCGCACAATGCCCGTCGACAGAGAGGGAAATTAAGCGTGGTGTGGACTTAATGGAGGGTGACATGTTACACGCGGGCCCCGACAAGATGCTGTTAACCTAGCGGTTTAGGAACTAAAACGGCACGCGCGCGCTACTGCTGAGTCATGGACATTTAAAAGACTATTTTATAGGCAAATTCGAAATTAAGGAAAATATCTTACGGGTTGGAGTAGATATCGAGCCGCGCTTAATGTCATGATATCTCAGCCTGCACCGCTTTGAGTTCAAGGCTTGCTTGTTTGAAAACAGGAGCCGAGCACAGTACACCATTACTTTGGGGGGATTTTTTAAAGAAACATCATCTCCTTGTGTGCTGTTCGACTGAGGAGGGAGGTGCCTCCCACCGACCAATACACGTGACGTGGTGTCCTGAAGATGTGAAAAGACACCCAGGGCTGCACCTGCGATAAAAGCATTACCGAGACGGTCCCCTCATCTCCCTCACGAATACTTTTATATAAGGCTGTATTATTACGTAACGTGGTTTGTGACTGCTCGGCTTTATTGAGTGTCACTGCAGTAAGTTTCTACTGTACAGGCTGAACGCGCCACACTCCGTTGTTTTAACTTTACCCCTCACACACGATGTGCTTGAGAATATCCACTCTGCGAAGAACCTCCCATTCATTTTGTCTGCCATGCGCTCCTCTTATTCCTCAATTCCAATTCCAATTCCACATTTTTTTTTTTTTTTGTGTTTTCTCAGAGACAGAGACTTCGCGGCTGGTATCTCCTCGTGTTAACATAATGCAGAACCACTTCGGTCTATCCTGACATCATCTTAATGGAAGGGGGGGGGGGGGGGGGGGGGGGGGGGGGGGGCAGAAAGAAAAAAATCGGCCCAGGCTATGAGGCGGCGACTTCCGGGAGCGTGTGGAGGGTGTGCGGATAGGCCGTGGCAGGCAGGTTATTTGGGGCGAGCCGGGGTCAGCGGAGGGAGCGTATGAGACACATTAAGCCCGAGGAAACTCCCGTGAGCGGAGATGGCGAGCAACACCGAGATACATGTGCGATACATGTCGGCATGTGCGGGAGGGATGAAGATCTCGGACGTGAAAACGCTACGACGGGGCTCAGCGGGGTTTTTTTTTTACGTAGCAAAGACATGCCGTTAATATTCAAAGTAGCAGGCGGCTGAACATGCCTGGCGATAAGGCCGGGGATGTGTTTCGGCGCCGCCGATACGGAGGATCTGTTAGCATCTGGTGACGTCGACCATAATTTAACAATGAGAAATATCGCCCCCCCCCCCCCCTCCTTGTAGCTTGTTTTTCGTTCTCTACTCAGAGTGTAGTATCTTTTGAAAGCTGCAGATTCCAGGTGCAATTTATCACAGATATTATCGACTGAGGTACCCGGCTATTTGGCATGTTCCAAACCCAGCACGTGGGTCCCCGGTGTGGATTGTTTGTTGTTTTTTTTGTTTTTTTTAACATGCTGGACACGACGAAGTATTTACCACAAGATTAGATCACAAAACAACATTTACTGCCCTTATCACATCCTCAGATGACATTATGCTTTAGAGTTGCAAGGCAACAACAGATTTCATGCTTTCAATTACATTATCCCAAGGTGGTGGACGCGCGGTAACTCAGGAGCTCTTGGCAGCCTGCACCGAGAGCCCTGATAAAATCGGATCGCAGCCCTCTGGATTTTTTTTTCTTTCACTGTATTCAAAAGCACGAAAATGAATTAGCCCTGGATTCGTCATTAAAAAGTCGAGATCAGCTATGTTCGATCTGCATCTAAAAAACACAAATGTGACTCTCTTCTTCCCCGTAGTAGAGTCTTCCGGCGTTTTATTTTTTTTCAAGCCTGCGTTTGCTTTAGTATTTGGCTTTTTTCTTATTTCATTTTTCAAACGCCAACCGTCTCTCAAAAAAAATAAACAACCTTGTCTGCTGTTCCTCGGAATTAATAATATATTCAAAAGCATCTCTCTTTTGAAAGATGGCATAACACATCCAAATGTGGAAACCTTTTCAGGCAAGTTCCAGTTCGCTCAGGCCATTTACACAAATCCCAATTTGCACAGGTCTCGTAAGTCTGTTTGTGTGGCATCCGCTGTCCTTAACCTTCAACCAGGGTGAGGAAAAACTGACAACGACAGGGTGGAGGGGGGTGGGGCTCTTGAACTCACAACCTCTATTTCTCAAATCTTGGTGACGGAAAAGCTTTTGCACAGTAAGTAATATATATAGTTTCCTATAGTTTTAGCGGCGAGCATAACCAGGTTTTAGAAATACTGTGGTCACGCACCTAAATTGAAATATTGGATCCAGTACTGAGGGCATGAACGACATGTACTTAGCAAACTACCATAGCATTAGTGCAGTTGAATTTTCCTTGTACACCGATTCCGAATAACTGGGGGAGCTGTTGTGTGTCTGACGCATCCCCCAAAAATATCAGCCAATTACACACAGCGGCGAAAATATATATCAACATGTATACTGTATATGTATTGGCCTGTAAATAGCTACTCTCAAATTATCCACACTGTACACGCTCCATCAACGCCGCTGTTGACATAAACGTTAAATAAGTGGTGTCGGGTGGTGGAGGAGTTTTTAGTGTCACATCTGTGTAATCATTGTTTTTTTTGTGTGTGTAGGTGTCAGCAAGACAAGTATCTCACAAGCGGGGACTTTTGGAGGATTATTATTATTTTTTTTTGCAAGGTCACGTACGCTCACAGCAAATCGTTTTTATAGCCTATAATACCGTCAACAAATGGAGGCGTACACTATCCCCACAGCCCTTTGAACATGGTTCCATTTGTCTCAACTCTCTTATAGGTTCATGGGTTATGTTCCGTGAGCCCCACTCCCCCATGCCACTACCTCAGATCTGACACCACTACTCAACCATGAAAATAATAATTATTAGGAACATCATAAATCTACAGTATGAGGTCGTCGTCGCAGCCAATATCCCCAATTACACCATTTTGCCTAAGGCTATTTTTATATTATTATTGACATTATGACAGGACTATACTACAAGAGATACACAACTGTTCCCGGTCTCCCCCTCTGCGCTCCGAAGGTATTTCGTTAAATTGTAATAAAAAGTCATTTAATCCCTCACCCATGTATCCATGTATCCATCAACAACGCTGTCTTCATAGAGGCCTAAAGCATGAATATATACGTGCATGTGCAACTGTACATTGAAAGGCAAAGGCGTGTGATGCATTCTTTTATCCAAGAGCAGTCCCACCACACAGAGGTGTAGGAGTAATTACTCTCAACGCCTCAGTACTTAAAGGAGATGACGCACAGCTGAGCTGTTCAAATCTCCTGCAGGTTTTCACGCACAGTGCGCCGCTGCTGCAATTTGCTCCCGCTATTGTGAAGAATAAAAACTGATTGTTTTGGTCTTATGATCCTGCGACCCCCCCACCCCCACCCCCACTTCGTGGGCTCGCTTCCGACGCCGATTATTGCCAAGCCACCGTGGAAAAGTCAACTAAATCCTGACTGGTGACTGCGGAGCTGAAGAGGCGAAGCACGTGTCTTGGAAGCGGCGGGGAGCCGCGGCAACCCTGAGCTGAATTGATAGAGGGAGTCCGTAATGAAAAGCAGATAAACCGAAGTGCGGATGGGAAGAGGAACGCCGCTTGGCGCTGCCGAGTTGCTTTCCAAAGCGGGAGGAAGTTATTTGATTAAACTGGAAGAATGCCTAATTACGTCGAGCACGGTTTGCTTGGGTGAATGTACAATGCGCCGCGGCGGCGTCTGCAGGTTTGAGATAAAGATTTATCAAAAGACAGCGGGATTCCAATTACCGTCTGAAAGTGTGATCTTCCCATCCTGTAGTCAGTTTGTAGTTTTGGGGAAAATGTGCCTGTGTGACAGGATCGCCCGTCCACTCCACAGTTTTATGGTTGAAGTGATCTGAACGGCAGGGCGGAGGCTCAATGCGACTCACCTACATCCATAATGAACTCTATGCAATCAAAGGTTTCTCATAGTGCTTCCAATCATGGAAAGCCCCTGGGCATGGGAAGCATCAAAAAGCTCCATCATGGGCTACAATGGTCACTGTGAAAGTGTGCGGCAGTTTTGAACAAAAAAAAAAATATCAAAAATCAAATGAAATTTAGCCAGTGGGATTTCTAGTCATGATGAGACAATTCCTTTTTCTGCCTTTAATTTGTTGCCAAAACGGCCAGAAAAAAAAGCAAACTGCTTCCTGTATGTCTTCTATGCAAATTAACTCCAGTTGAACTTCCCCGCGTGAGTCATCGCGGTAATTCCACTAAAACCGTTTTTTTTTTCCACAATATCACAGTTGCTGTATAAATGCTGGCTAGGCTGAGCGACTGCAGGGTCAAGAAGGAAATCGGGGTTTAGAGCAGCTGTGCTAAAATGAACTTTGCAGGACAGATAATCTGTGTTGATAATTAAAAATATTAATGTCTTGAATCGAAATAACAAACAGAGAATCAGTGCCAGGGAGGGAGGGAGGGAGGGAGGGAGGGGGAGAGAGAGAAAGAGAGAGATTGAGGGAGAAAATATGTTTTGCTTCTCCAGGAAACATTTTTAGAAAATGAATGTCTCTGATGTCATGTATCAGGTTCCGTGTTATGCTACTTGCGTCCTGTTGGAAACACAATGGAAGGACAATTTATCTGCTCAGATCTGAATGTCTGCAGTGAAATTGCGAAATGAGAAGGATTAAGACAGGAATAGAAAAAAAAAAGGCAAGTAGGTGTGAGAGTGGAAGATTGAGGAGGGGATCATTTCAGCCCGAAATGAGGCGGCAGATTCTCTCACAAAATGGAAAAGCTGTGAAATGCCCCGCAATTTTCTATCTCTCCTGGACATGGACTAATCGGGACACTTTGATACTCTGTACACTGCAGCTCGACTGGGATAAAAAAAAAAAATGCCGAAATACTTTGAATATATTCTCACTATAATCGCTCTTTTCAGACCAAAAAAAAGGAGTAGGGGAATTGAGAATGGAGGCAAAATGTCACAGATCACTGAGCACACCACTATCGGCTGAGCGGGGCCTGCACATGCTGCGCCGCGTGAAGCAAGAGTGATGGTTTTATTCAAATCTGCTGATTTGTTAGGAGGGTGGAACTAAAAGCCAGGCACAATGCTGTGGAGCAATCATGTGGTCTTTTTTGGAACACGGCGCCCCCTCCCCCAAAAAAAAACTTGAATCAGAGACGCCATTTTTTTTTGATTTTGGAAGAGTCTATGGCAACAATAACAAAACAGAGGATCGAGAGTTTTGCAGCTTCCAAATAAACATGTTTCATGTTAACGCGGAAAACAAGCGAGAGAGAGAGAGCTTTTGAGGTGAACTGGGAAGTCACACAGAACCCGAGCGAAGGTGGAGTGAGGCTGTACAGGAAACGTTTAAGTGGCAGGGAATCAGGCGAGAGGAAGGACCGGTGGAGAGGTGAGCAGAGACTGAGGAGAAGCGAGGCCGGCAGGGCCGGCATTGGTGCTCAGAGAGAGCCCGGGAGACGCGCGGGTGATTAATGGTCCGGGACGAGAGAGAAATCAGTCGGTAAATGCGACGCACAAAGACAACATTTCATTTGCAACAACAACCTGGAACATTTGCCACCGCCTCGGCCCAAGCAGGCGCCTGGAGAAGAAAGAGGCGGCTGTTGTCAGGGGACCGGAGAGAGAGAGGTGGGGGAAAAGCGGCGCCCATGGCAACGGCCCGAGAGACAGACCGGGAACACAGGGCTGAAATGTGAAGATTTATTGAGTACATTTTTTTTCTTCTCATGAATTAAACAATGAACTTCATTCATAATTTAAACGATCATTAAAAATGACATTCAATCTGTATTGACTTAAAACTCAAAATGAACACTCTGGATTGGGCTGTCCAAGGTACTCTAATCGTGGTCCAGCAGGGGGCGCAGTTCTCCCTATCACTATCTGCCTGACCTGTTGCCTCCATATTGATGCCTGAGCTAATGCAGTTGGATAAACTTGAGGGAATTCCCAGGGCACCTGGGAAGCTGCTTGCCGATGCATTCTGTGGGTTTGCTGGCGTAGATGGCAACATTGCCAGCAAACGTAAGGCTAGGTGCTGATTTTGGGTCGTGAGTTGACTATGTGCAGTGGTTTCCCCTTTATTGATAACTGAAGACACGATCGGTCTCCGAAACGGGCCGAGTCGTAGGAAACCTCAACTTTGAAAATAAAACAAAAACAATGAATAGGTAACATTAAGTAAAGAAATGATGGGTTGTCCTTGAAAACGGAGCGAAGGAATTACGTAATCACTGCCGAAAATACGCCCGCCAATTTAAGGCCGTATCATCGACACTATTTTGTTCCAACAATGACTTGAATAGTGCTTTTTCGTTTTTGTTTTATATATATATATATATAGCTTAAAGAGAAAAAATGTCTGCAGGCGGGAGTGTTTGGTTGACAGGGACCTGTCTCTTCCTGTCAGACGATCAGATGGGGTGTTTTTTTTTTTTTTTTTTTTTTTTACGTGTCCCACCACAGCTCTCCACTCGTTTGCTCCAATCCGAGTCTTCTGACTTCAGTAACTGAACCCAGACACACACACACACACACACACACACACACACACACACACACACAC
>JAFBJU010000357.1:461875-597080 GCA_016785305.1 Colistium nudipinnis | reverse complement strand
ACACACACACACACACACACACACACACACACACACACACACACACACACACACACACACACACACACACACACACACACACACACTGGAAATGATGAGACGTCAACCCCGACAGGATCTAATCCGCTTCCCTTTCACATTCTGCGGGTAGAGCTGCTAAATATCCGTGATGATGACAGCGGCGGAACAAGGTGAGATGGATGCACTGCCACTCATGAATGTTGCATGGGGGCCTGCCAACGACAGAGGCACCTGATCCCGTGGGGATGTTCCCGCCTCCTCACGGGCACACCGCCGACACGGGCACACCGCCGACACGGGGGGAACGAAGCGGTGTCAACGCGGCAGCTTGGAGTCCGCCGCCCCCCCCCCCCCCCCCCCCCCCCCCCCCCCGCCCCCCCCCCCCCCGTTTTCTCTGAGGCCGAAAAGGAGGCCGCCGCTTACTCTCTGTGCGCCATACCGCCGGACGAAAAGCAAAACAAGAAAGCATTTTCTCGGCTCCCAATCCCCCACAGCCCCTGAGTTATCCCCCGTAGCCGCCGGCGCAGGTGTTCTCTCGGCCAGGCACCCTGCGCACCATAAAGAAAATCTCCATTTTAGGGCAGCAAGCTGTACGGTACGCCGACATATGCCGCAAAACATATGGCGCACCAGGCATCCCGGCGCCTCCTGCGTTCCTCTGTGTGCTCCCCTGCCGCACATTTGGCATTAAATCACCCGGCAAGCCCTTCTCCCCGCTCCCCTTTTTATTTTCTGACTTTTATTTTCTGAAGTTTTGGCTCGTGACAAATTGATGGGGTTGCGGGCGAAAGGCTTTCGCGGCGCTAGAAGTTACGGCGGGCGAGGGCCCTAAAACAATAGGCCGTTAACATTAACAGCCCCCTCCCCCCCGCCTCCTCTCCATCCATCAACGGGCGGTGGCAGCGGCTGGCAGCCATTCATCACACGCGTGCCACCGAGCGAGCGAGCGGGCCCCGGGCCCCGCCGCTCTTTTATAAAGAGAAGTATGAATGCGACGGGAACAGGGCGGCCTACGATTGAGACTAATGTGGCCCCGTTCAACTGTGACCGCCAAAGACGAATGCGCTCAAAGGAAAACGGAGACAACATGACCGATAGTTTTAATCGACGCGGCGGAGAAGCAGCGCGCGCGCGCCCGCGCCGGCCTTGCATGTCTGTTTGTCAATCGGCCGTGGCGACAAGGCCAGCCACTATAGAGCCACTGGAAAGGAGCAAGCCTTCCTTGGGCTGAAAAGTCCTGCAGGCTCCTGCGGGCCGCCTTAATGCACACCGTTTGACGCAGATTGCGTTTCGCAAACAACCTGGGTGTGTGTGTGTGTGTGTGTGTGTGCGTGCGTGTGTCCAAGCTCATTTCAGTTTGGGACTCAGAGGCAGCGGCCGTTCGAGCTCCTGTCCATTAAGGTACTGGGGAGAGACTAAAAATTAACCTTAATGGACACTTTTTCTCTCTGAATGCAAACTAGGGGGGTCTTAACCGCCTCTCTCGCTGTGCGCTCGGCCATCCTTCCTTTATTTATTTATTTCCACCACGGAGGAGTTAATGTGCGCGAGCCGGTGGGGTCGACAGAACAGCCTCCGCCAAGGCCCCGGCTCGTTCACTGCCCCTCTCTTCCCCCCCCCACACCCCCCCCTCCCCGCTGAGCGGCTCTCCATAAATGCCAATTAGCAAATAATGTAAAACCAATTAGAGCCGCTCCGTGCCCAGTAGGTCTGATTATTAAAAGCCACGTACATCTCCCGCGGAATCGGCAGCGGCACAGGCGCGCCCCCGTGCCGGGGCCCATCCGTCTGCGGCCCGAGCCAGTGACGGCTCCGCCACCCTCGGTCCCCGTCGACCCTCTAATCTCACTATAACTTGCGCAAGGCAATGAGCGGCGCCGCGCCGCACTCCCTCAACACTCCGCCACCTAGCCCACACGACACAGACGTTTTTTTATGACTCCCGGGAGCAATATTTCCTTCATTTGCATAATGATGCCCCTGTTTATTGTAAACCTGTGCATCCATCTCACTAGGGCCCGTTGAACAAGCAGTGGATTTGTACAGAATTAGAATGCAAATGCAAGGTAATACTATGGCAATAACCCCCCCCCCCCCCATACTCCAATACCCCCCCCCCCCCCCCCCCTTCCTCCCCCATCTCAACGCCTACAAGCAATATACACTGCAGTCACACACCTACGCAACACGCGGTCATTAGTCACAGTTTTGGAATTAAGTTTTCTGCAGAGAAGCAATTTAAAAAAAATGGGACGAGAGGAAGAGGCTGCCATCAGAGAGTTTAACTGCGTTTTGACCACTCTGCTGAGCTTCAGATGTGAGCGTAACTTGATTTAAGGAGAGGGGCGGGGGGGGCGGAGAAAACAACCATGCCATTCTGAATCTATGAAGGCCTTCCATGGTTACATCAATAGATGAATTTATCATGTGAATGAATAATCCATCTGAGTGCTAAATCTCTCTCTCTCTCTCTCTCTCTCTCTCTCTCTCTCCGAGGAGCAGTGAAGCCCCTGACCATGCAAGGACGTTGGTTTTGGGCTAAGGATGACAATGTGTCCCCTGAATATTTCTCAGAGCAGCGGCGTAATATATATTCACACACTAATTGAGACGCACACGAGAGACATATCGGTTGTCATGCATGGCAGCCCGCAGTTTTGATAGCGCTTTATCAAATGCCACTGCAAAATAAGAACACATTTCATTAGACAAAGAAAATGCCCCCCCCCCCTCTCCCTCTCCCCATGAAATATCAATGCCGGGGTTCTATCTCCGTCCCTCCGTCTGAATATCGGCACTCGGGCCGTGATAGTGCGTGTGTCGCAGGGCCCCCTTCTCTCCAAACCAGGGCATTTAAATTAGATTAGAGGCCGGATAAGTTGGATCGAGTACGTAACGAAATGTGCCGTGACAAATGCTGACTCAGGTGGCCACCAGCGAATCACGGGCGTAAATCACCGTCGTGCGGGCCGGCTCAAACTCAGTGCTCCCTCACCGTTGTATTCTCCCTTCCCTGCCGGCATACGCCTCTAATGCGATGGGCCCTCGGCCCCTTTTTATTTGATTTCGGCGCAGATTACTGATGTTTTCTCTCACTGTCATGCAGTGGGTGTCCTGGGGGCAGAATCAGGTTGACGACCTCGGTTGGGCGCCCTATGAGAAAGGACCTCTTCTCTTGGCGTCCCCGGCCCATTTTGTCATCTGCGGTCACATGTCCAAAGACCTCTCTCAACAAACAACCTTCATCTTCGTCACTGGCAGGGCGTTTAATTGGATCGAGATGAACCCTGTGCTGGCCATTTTTTACATTCCTTCTACCTAAAAGTTTTTTTTTTTCCCTACCTACCCTACCAACTTTTGCCTTACCCAGAGGAAGGACCACCTTTGGGGAGGGGGGGGGGGCATCTCATGGTTACGATATATTAAGATTCAGCACACCGAACCTGGAAAATATCCCCGGTGCAATGATATGAGATTAAAATTTATGGTTGAGGATATATTCTCTCAGGTATTGGATAGTATTTTAGAGTGGATCCACACACACACACGCACAGGGAATTTGGAGGGGATCTCAGCAGGGATATTTTACCGGCCTGTCGTGAAATGCATCAACCATGGTTAGAGTCTCAAGATCGACAGAGCATGAAAGAGCCGCCGTTTCAAGCACAACTCATCTGTTTAGAAGCACGTAACCCGGTGGGAAGGGTCTGTGAAGGTGTATATATTGGGCTGTGGCGAAACCCAATTCCATTCTTTCTATCCCTGCAATTGGTGAACACCAATATCTTAGCGGACTGGATGAGGGCCAGCATGCTGGCGCCAGTACGGGACCTAAGCCAGGCCGGCGAGGGGCTGGGTCTGTGTGCCGGTTCAACTTTCAGCACCGTTAGGACCCAATTAAAGGTCCACCTTTAACTGCCTCCACCTTTCACTGCGCATCCCTCGCTTTCAAGAGCCCGGTTGTGGTCCTTAATCTGAGTCTTTAAATCCTCCATCCACGACTTGGTCGCCTGAGCTGTCTGTGCCACTCCTTGGCCTCGGCAGTCGCGCAGCTCGCTGTGCGCGGACCCAGAGGCTTAAGCCGCTTTTTAGACGCTTCATTACGGACAGAGGTCTTTAGAGAAGGACCTGGAAATGTCAGCGTGGACATCACACGCATCGTTACACAAACCCTTTTCACCGCGTTTTCAAACTTAGAGTGCTTGACGTAGGTGTCGTTTTTTTAAAAGGGCAATCCGCCGATTCGACATGATCAGACTCGTGATGAATGGTTGAAAGAAGGCTTACATGTTGTGCAGCCCATCAGGACACTTTTTCAGTCATTCATACATCCGCCTTACATGTCTGGACCTGGCACCAATATTACCCGCAATGCATCCACATAAGGTTAGTTGGGTGTGATTATTTCACGATCAAACATATATATAAAAAAAAATATTATTCTTTTGAAACTATTCTGTCTCAGCCGATTCAGCAGACTCAAGTGACACAACTTGAGGGGACATTTATCAGACTTCGAACTCCAGATTTGCCACAGGTGTGATTGATTTCGGGTCGGGTAAGTGCTGGATCGTCCCTCGCTCCAAAGGGAAGGCAAACAAAAATGTGGTGATATGAAATATTTTTTGCTACATTCAAAGAATGATTGCCGTTTCAACCTTTTATTTTTTTCAGACATACAATCTAAACAAAGTAAAACAGCAAATGCCAACTTTTCTAACCCTGACCAAGATGTTTTTTTCTGCAAGAACCAAAGAAGACCTTGACAGTAGATGAGTT
Organism: Colistium nudipinnis; assembly: GCA_016785305.1. Lineage (NCBI taxonomy): Eukaryota > Metazoa > Chordata > Actinopteri > Pleuronectiformes > Rhombosoleidae > Colistium > Colistium nudipinnis. The sequence goes on along the minus strand of JAFBJU010000357.1, from coordinate 592,280 downwards.
AGTGATGTAAAATGGTTTTGAAAGATGCCTAACAAATAATGTGAAAGGGCCTCGCAAAATGCTGCCTCGTTTGACCCTGTCAGGTCTCTAAAAGTGAACCACAGCAACATTAAAAGAAGTCCCTACAGCTGCCTGTCTTTTATGTCAAATAGGCAACTGCATATCACTGAAACCCCAAAGGGGGTCAGTCCATTAGTTCAACAGGAACTGACCACAGCAAATATCAGCAGGTGAAGAAGTGAGGCATGGCTTTCACTGGGCAACAAAAGGTTTAAAAAAACAAGTTTTTAAACGGCCACAGACTTGCTTTCACTCAATTATCAAATGACTACCTTCTCGAAATACAAGAAACACATGCCACTATATTTGAAGTATTTGGGAAAGTATTCGTTCAAATTTCCAAAGAAACAGTGACAGTCGTAAGTGACCCTTCACACACACAGGCACACCCACACCCACACCCACACCCACACCCACACCCACACACACATATTATTCTCACTCACAATAAATAGAAACATGCTATGACAGTGAAAAAAAAAATCCTATTACATACTACAGAGGGCAGTAGTTAGACACAGATGAGCCCCTGTTACTCTTTCCACTCCAACCGCAGCACATTCTCAGCTCGCTCGTCAGAAGGTTCGACGGGAGCCCACGACCCTATCACAACACAACAATATCCACCGCAAACGAGTTATTGTGAGTGATCCCACTTGTCTCCATGTCCAGCACACACGTAAAGTCATCAGTGTCATCACGGCGTCTGTGAGGGCAGGCCGACACCACTTCAGACAACCACGTCAGACGATTTCTGCTTTTGATGGATTCATCTAGGTTTAGATAGGATTGACAATTGCGCGGCTGCAGGGAGAAAGCAGTGGCGGGGGGAAGGGGGGAGGGGGGGGGGGGGGGGGGGGGGGGCGTGAAAACTACGATTAGGATGCTGCAGCCAATTCTCCCGGACTGCTACTGGGGACTTCTCGTCGGCTAAATTGCCCCCAAAAGATGTGTTCTCGAGCCGGAGGTCCCACGAGAGGCCTCGGGTGGAGAGAAAGGACCACTGAGTTGGTGATCAAATCAATCCTGGCAAAGCATTATGGGAGGCGGGAGCGTGCGCGCAAACTCGACTGGGGGTTTTTGGAACAGCCACACACACACGCACGCACAAACAGTGCTCCATTTGCTTCATCGTCTGCCGTGAGAAAGGCTCACTGGGTGAAATAATCAAGCTGGTTGAAAATAGCAACACAAATTGTGCGTCTTGGATCACAGGAGAGCAGCCAGCACGCGGCCATCGACTTGGTTCACAATCACTGCGCGTGTGAATCCTCGCTGCTGCCGTTTTGCTTTTTTTTTTTTGGTGGGTTGACTTTTGGTCACAGTTGCACTTCTCACTCTCAAACGCCATGTTTCCCTTCTAGTTTTGGAGGTTTCAAATAAACACACAAGTAACGACGCACTACAAAAGGCCTGATGTGCGCTCCTATTTCAGGTGTTCATTCCCGGGTACGGCTTTTCGCACCGGGCTGTAAAAAGCAGCGCAGCGCCGCCGGCGCGTCAACGCCGCCGGCGCGTCAACGCCGCCGGCGCGTCAACGCCGCCGGCGCGTAAATTCCGCCGGCGCGTCAACGCCGCCCACCCAGGTGTAAATCGAGTGCCTGGAGGGGAGCTCGTCCTATCAGTCATCCCACAACCGTCGCCCCTGCCAGCCCATCAGGAGCCCCTCGGCTCCGCTCCACGCTCGGCTCCCCCCATCGACGCAAAGTCGCCCATGCAGAAAAGTCTACAGATAGAGGGGAGCGTCCGGGCGACTTCTGATGTACAACCCCGACGCCATCCAGCATACAGCGGTGTACGAGAGGCTGTCAGGATTATTATTATTTTTTTTTCATAAAAAAAACTCCACAAATACAAGCCGCAATATTCGTTTCCCTCCTCATCTCCATGCTCCCATTCCGTCTCGTCGCTTCCCTCATATTTGATCACATTTCGGCTTATTCTTTTACCTTCTCCTGTTCTTTTTCTCTTCTCGGGGCCCCCCCCACATGCTTGTTTTCATTTCATCACACCACGCTCCCTCCCTGCTGGCTGATTGGGAAGTGTGATCCGACCATCGGGCACGCGCCGCTTCCCTGCCCAGACAAGGAGAGCGCACGCTCGACTTTGACAGCGACGAGACAGACAGGTGCATGGTCGGACGGAATGACTCGCGCTCCACCTTGTGATTATGCGACCAACAGCAATCGTTTAGTCTCTGAGAAAAGAGATCAAGGCAGGGGTCAGTGAGCCGGGAGCCGCCAGTGTCCCGGGGTGAACGTGCAACGCCGCGTGCGCGCAACCAAACACTCCATTCTCCTTACCTCTTTGACTGAAAACCATGCGACACGCAGGTTGTACGTACAAGAGTCGGTAAATGTGTGCGACCGTGATGAAGTGGCTGGAAAAGAAAGAAAAAAAAAGCCCTCACGTGACTCAGATGGATCTGGCTGGTAAAAGACTTTGGCACTGACAATCTTTTCATTCATCATCTCTTCGATTAGTTTCATTTGGACAACCCCAGCGGAACGGTGAATAAATTCCCACAACTGCCGAATGCAATATTGAAATGCTATACAGTGTGAATACGCTACGAGTAGTCAGCCGCAGCGCTGCATCGCCTTGCTGTGACCTGTGGCATAACACAACCACCATCCCACCTTCAGGTAACACAAAGTGTCATCAGGCGTTCAGAAACGACGATGTGAAACAATGTACATGTTTTTTTTTGTTTTTTTTCAGGGTCCAAGGGTGTTGCAGGAGACGTCCGTCTCGAGACGATGCTTACGTTCTGCTGAACACCGAGACGCAGACAGCCAAATTATCTATGTGATAAAACTAATGAGAAAATATATTGGGAGACTCGCTGCGAGAAGCAATGGGGAGCCTCCTCGCTGTGCGCCATGGTCATAAATTCCGGCTTCAACGGCAAAGTCAGCCTCGGAGGGAGGTGAAAAGTCTGAACCCGATCTCCAGACTTATCAGTTTCACAGTTTCGTTGCTCTCGCTTTGTGCACCAGATGCCAAATGTTATGTGGAGAACGTGGCTCATTTTGGAACATCCTCTCGCCTCTCAGTAAAGATTTACAGTTAACGCAGGGAACGTCTATATCAGAATGACAAAAGAAAAGCCTAATTGCAAACAGATGGACGACGTCGGCCATAAAGCTTCAATATTTATTCTCAAGGGATCGAACCAATCATTACCAGCGACGTCTGATTTATTCACAACAACAACAACGACGACGACAAAAGTACCATTAAAATCATTTCAAGGATAAAGTGAACTATATCAGCATGGAGGAAAAAGAACCCACCAAAATCCAGTACGCTGCGACTACTGTCACTTATGTTAGCACATAATGAAGGACACATTAATATTCATAATGTGAGCCTCTCAAACGTAGGTCCCTGCAGTCAGTTGAGTTTATCCAACGACAATTTCGGCACATGTGAAACATCTGCATCTGAAAAAAACGCATCACATCAAAAGATTGAGTCCTAATCAGCTTATTTCATACCCTTCGATTATCGGATTCCCTCTGTGGAGGGCAACGCTTGCCAAACAAGGAGTTTTGGTTCGAAACGCTGAACTCATATGTTGTCCCAGCACATTTTGCCGTCACCAACTGAGTGCTGAGACAAAGCCTGTCCTCTGCGACACGTGGCTTCTCCGTTTTGGTACCGACGTGATAAATAAAAGTGGATTTGTATTTAGATGGCCGAGCAGCAGCAGCAGGCACCTGTGCCGGCAATCACGCAATGCTAATATGTACCAGACAGCGGCCAGTGGGCCGGGACGAGCGGATTAACTTCCCTTTGCAGAGGAGGGGTAAGCGTCATTTAAGGATTTGCAGAGGGATATCTCTATCTTCACCGCTAAGCTCTCAGCGAAGTGTCAAAGGGAAAAAATATTCCACCTTCTTGGGGCTGTCTTCGTGACAAAGCACGTCGCAGCCTCTCTGCCAAAATGAGCGAAGGTCAGAGAGAAATCAACCATTCTGCCTACATAGTGTCCAAGGGCAGATGTGCCGCTTGGACGCGTCTCCCCGCAGCTCTCGGCAAAGCGGCGCGCCGGCGAATCGATGGCACGCGGATCGACGGGTTATGACCGACACCCGCCGTCGGATGACATTTTCCGACGCCGGGTTGGAGCTCGTCTTTGGGTTCCCGGCGTGGACACGCGCTGCTAAAAGCAAAACAGTCAGAGCGATGAGGCGCCGTTTATGGCTTTTCCCTGACAGTTTGCAGTGGTCATAAAGCACGGCTTCCAAATTGAAAAGCAGAAAACGATGCCGTTAAGACTGCCAAGCAGCGCGAGCCCCATTCGGAATTGACAATTACTTAATGTTCCCTTTGAGGCAAGCAGACCACCGCACAGAACGGCAGAGCCGCCGCGCGACACTTGAGAGCGCCGGCTTCCGAAAGTATTCTTCGCTAAAGCTAATTAGGGGCCGGCATGGCCTTATCACTGCGTGTTTGTGGTGGCAAAGCTGTGTCCTATAAAACATGAATTAATTAATGGCATCTATAGATGGCCATTACAGAGAGAGCCACGCCCCCTTGTCAGAACTCCATGTTCTCCTCCCGGGCTCAACAGAACACTTGCTTGTTCCTCTCCGCAGGCAAACACGTCCATAGCTACTATCAGCGTCGTCATCATTTGTAGTTCATTAACTGGGCGCTGATGCCTCCGAATGTCTGTCACACACATCTGCGATGGCAGCCATTTTTCGTGGCCCAGTGCACTCCATCGGGTTGGCTGGCTGTGCTGCCTGCCGCTCGCTGAATAGCATAATGAGCTAATCAGAGAGCAAAATGCCAACTGACCAGAAAAATGAAGGGCGAACAATGGACTCCATTCCGCCTTCGGAGCCTCAGCCGGAGTGACCTTCACGGCTCGCGAGTAAGGGCCACCAGCAGGTTGGCATGTCTCTCCTTTCACAGGCTCGCCTCCGTTGGTGCGCGCAGGTCTAAAGGTCGCGGATGAGTTAGAGCACAGTGGCAGGGTTTTTTTGTTTTTTTTTCACGCCGCGCCGGGTCATAGAGTGGTTGGCGGCTGCCGGTGTGCTCAGATGAGCTTGAAAAGCCCCAGTGGTCACTTTAATCAGCTGTCCACCCCGGGTACTCTTCGCTGATTTCCTCAACACCTCATCAAGGGTGTCAAGGGGTCCAAGCTGTCTCTATCCTTTTCGTTCTTGCTTTTTTCTTTTTTGATGAAAGGAGGTGTACAGGGCAAAGGTTTTCGAGAGGGTTTTTACTCATTTCCGCCATGCCTCTCCGAGGTCAGGACATGGGGAAGCAACAAAGTTTATCGCTGAGCCGGTGAGCCATATTGTTAAGTCTGTTAAGAAGCCGCGCACCTGTAAAAGCCCTCTATTTTTCCACAAGCCTTTCGGTGCTGCCGAGTTTATGGGTCTTGTGTTCAAGTCATAGATCAGTAGATTCATACGGGAGAAAAACAGCTTTCCTCCTCAGCGTGGCGGCGACCCCGAGACAGACTTTGCCTGATCCTCTTCTGTATCCCTGCCAGCCAATGAAACCCCCTCAGAGTCAACGGAGCTGTGCGACTGTCAAAACTCTCCCCTGTGCAACACATGATCCTTCTCCAGCCGTCGCTCTGCCATATGTTGACGCGCAACGGAGGGGACACGCCGCTGAGTTTGGCGTGATTCGAGCCCAGGGGAGGGGGGAGGCAGTGGATTAGGCATCCCGTCGTCACCGACATATGGCTTCCATGGCTTTGTTTGATTTCAATTCCATTGTTGAGGAGCTGCATTGTGCAACCGCTCAACTCCTGAAGGCTACGGTGCGGGCTTTTCGTTTCGAGGTCCAGCAGATCCTCTGGATGAGCGTGAAAGTGATTAAAAACACCTAATGGTTGTTTCCCACCTAATCCCTTTATCTCCGCCCTGCTTGAAGTGAAGTCTCATTTGATGGGTTTGGGGCTGTGTGTGTGTGGTTTTAAACTTCAAACGGACACTATGAATCAAAGGATTAGTAAATAACTCCTGCCAGATAGGCCATTTTGTGTGATGCAGAAATAGGACATCCGCAGCGCCGATGGAGTACGGACACACATTTCTCAGCTCAAACCGCTCCCGCCTTCCCCCCCGACAGCATTAGGATGATTGTTAGCAAGGTGGCACTCAGCTCTATTTATATTCCTGTCCGTGCCCCATTTTTGCAGAGAGGAGCGTTGCCGGCGTAATGCAATCGTGGATGGCCACTCCTATTAATCACTTCCTCCTGAGGAAGAGGGTTCATTAGGAAGCGATTCTCTTAATGGAGCCCCGGAATGGCTCATAGTTTAAGTGGTGCAGAGTCAGGGCAGAGGAGCTAAATCTGTCTGCCCGGTGTCAGGCCAGAACGGGAGCGAAGGGGCCGCTCTCCCGGGGCCCTGCTAAATGACGTTATCTCCGGGTGCAGGGACCCACTCGCATAAATAAACCTGGAGGCGGTCCACTCGGCAAAGCAGAGCACTCCAGCGCCGCAGGTTCGAGGGAGGCCCCGTGCTGCTGCTGCACTCCGCTGAGCTGTGAGCATCGGATCAGTTAAAAGGAAGGAAAAATATTCGAGGCAAAAAAATAAAATAAAAAAAAAATATATATATATATATATATGACAAATTCATCTCATCGGGTGGTGCCGCTGTCCCTGTGACTAACGTCGACAGAATACCTGAGCGGGGCAAGCAATTATACCCAAATTAAGTCGGAGCGCGTAGGAGGACTATCGCATGAGTCGGTATCAGCGCGCTCGTCTGGGCTGAGATGATGGCTCCCGGCCCGGAGACAAACGAGTTCCTAGAGTGCTCGTACGCTGACAAAATGATGATGTGTCGCCGCGGCTCGGCTTTCTGTTGTGCCACTTGATCCTGACACCGCTTCAAATAACATACAGTTAGTTTTTGTTTTTTGTTTTTTTACGGCGGAGGTGAGGAAGGAACGCTTCCCTTTTTAGCCGGCGTCACAGACGCTCGGGTAAAGCGCCGAGCGCGCCTGTGATCTCTCACAGCCGCGACGTCTCATTTCGACGCGAGCGCTGGTAAGCCGAGCGGCTGAAGTTGCGCCGCAGCTTGTTTTTCCCCCCCGCACGGCTGCCAAATAATCCTCGATTATCTTCCAGAGCACTTAATACCCAGCTGGGGTTAGCTGCGTCTCCACCGTCACGCCGAACCTGTGTCAACTCCCAGACATGGGGGACCGCTTGTTTGACCGACAACACGCAAGACCACGCGACGTTACAAGACCGGGTTTTAACCCGAGACGTCACCGGTTTGCGCTCGGCCCCTTCCGTCCACGGCCGTGCCAGAATCTCCTGTACCAGATTTGACTACATCACATAAAGAAGCAAAGATACCCCCTAATGGGCCCTGACCCAGTATTCAGTTAATATATATATATATATATACCACAGGTACCATATATACCTTCTGGTTTTATAGTGGACATTTCACCGTGGGAGAAGCTTAACGTAGAAGCGCTAAAATCCGTGATGGCCGAATACCATTTAGCTGCTCCAATGCCAGTGATATTGACAATGAGCCGTGATATTGCGCGCGCTGGCTCCAGCTGGCGCCTGACTTCCACTTCGCAGATGTTGGGGTGAGCTGACGTTTACGTCAACACATACTACTACGACCACCACTACCGCTGCTTCTACTTCGGGCCACGTTTCTCCATCTCCCACTGACACAGGCCTGGCGTCGATGCTTTGGTGACGCACAAACCTCGTCCCTGAAGATGAAGGTGGCGCGCAACGACCCCTGCAAATAAATGACGGATGATAAATACTGGACGGCGGGCGCACACTGGGAGCGAAGTGCATGGGACGTTTTTCCGACATTTCTCAGCTGTGGAGCTCGTGGCACCCAGCCGCATTATCCTGCTATGTCCCCATGAATCCGTCCACTGGATAAACAGGAGTTGGTCCGCCGACAGAGAGGGCTTCATTATTTCGTATTCCTCCGCGCGTTATGTGCCGTTTACCCAACGCTCAGGTGTGTGCGATCACGCCAGATGGCTGAGCCTATTGAGCCCAATTCTCCTCCCCGTCAATGCCAGCAAATATGAATGATGCTTTCCCTCCCCTCATAGCTGTCCGCGGCGGGTTCAGAGGCTCGTGGCGAAAGAAGCGACAAGCGCTCCGCGACAAGCGCTCGCTCGGGGCTCCCGCCGTACTTCCAAACTGCTGAAGGCAGAATGTCGGCGTGTCCTCCCTCCTCTGTCCATAACCTCATCAGGCTGAATAATTGTTGCGTCGCCAAAAAAAACTAAAAAAAAAAAGAAATCACCCCGCAGGTGAAAAACGCCCTGGCTCTCCGTTTAGTCTCTCAGCTCGTTTTGCATGAAGACGGCGGCTGTGTCCTTTTTCCAACGAATGAGACAGGAGTGAAACAAACTTTCCTTTTTGTCTCGCACCTCAGAGGCCCTCCTTCATTTATAGTGTCAGAAGTCATTATTACAAGTGGAAAAAAACACGTTAATTACTGCAGGCATAAAGTTAATTGCGGCTGGATTGATCCCAAGTCTCTGATTTCACTTTGGTAACAGAGGAGCTTCTTTTACTTTTCTTTTATATGAAGGTGAGGAGCAGCACTGCCCTGATTATTGACGGCGTTTTGTGTCCATGAAACGAACGTTAATTCAAATGAATGCGATGAACTCCTCGTAGAATTTTCCCCGCGTGAAACGTGACACTGCTCTATTTCCGCAGTCTCAGCTAACATTTCGCGAATTAAAAATCTTGTCCTTGCAATTCCATAATTCGGAACATTGATTCCAAGACAATCGTCGACGCCAACTGTGGCGGAGGATGAGATGTAACCTGATCGCGCTGCGAGAAATGTTTGGGGTCAGGAGGTCAACAAAGGCACTCCAGTTTCTCTCAGCTCTATAGAGCCTCAGTAAATTGCTTTGATTATAAAATCAGTTTCTTTTGTTATGTCTCGCGTTACATATACACTTGCACAGGATTTAAAACGAAATGTGTGTTGTGTCGCTTGTGTGTGTCAAGGTAGAGTTGTTTGCTGTTCGTGTGCATTGCTCCTATGTGTGTGCGGCAATGGAGCTAAGTTTGAACAACCATCACCCCGACGCCACAAGGTTTTTTACCTATGTGTGACAGCCTTGCCTTCCCCCGCACACAACCCGCGGCAAAAAACCACTGCCCCAGCAATTGTTGTCATGGAAACACCCCCCAACATGTTTTGCCGTGCCCTTGACGCTCCTTGCCTCGGTCCAAGAGGTTGGAAATCAATATAGGCTTCAGGCAGCGGGCAGACATGCGCTGGCCGCGGTTGAAATTTAGCAGCGGTTTTCATGTGGCTGTTTGAAAATGCATAGAATTATGGGAATATCGGCAGCGGTCCATCGGTCCAGCTTAGCAGAGTGCCTGAGCGAGAGGGGGCAGAGGAGAGGGAGACAGGGAGAGAAACGTGACATACACATTCCAATACGCAGCCCTCACCAGTCAATCAGCCCTGGGACAAACTTTGATTCAACTCCCCTCATGCCAGCCACTTTGGATGGGGCCCAAAAAGAAGATTAGCTGCACCTTGTTTTGGCGGCACAAACACCTTTTAAGGAGCTGCTCAGATGCATCCATCTCTCTCTCTCTCTCTCTCTCTTCCTGTTTTCGCCATTCCCCTAACCTTGACACAAGAGGACTACCCATCTCACCACAGAGCTCCGGATTGAATCCAAATGTGAGGGAGTTTGATGTAGCCCAGATTTTGTATCCTGCCCGGAAACTCCTGATTGGCTCTCGCAGTTTCCCGACCCAAGGGCTCAATCACCACTCTCTGATTGTGGAACTTAACCCCGCTGACCTCGTGGAGGCGGACTGCCACCACGGTGCGTGGGTGGCTTGACACGGACCCATCTTTTCTCTCTTTCTCTCTCTCTTGCATAGACAGTACCCTTCCTTAAAGAAAAGCTTCACTGAGCTGTGATCTGAGCTCTCAGGTAGCTCTGCACAATGTTGTTTTTTTCCATTTTCAAACACCCACAGTCTATGACAGGGGGGGGGGGGGGGGGGGGGGGGGGGGGGGGCAACTACACACATTTTGATCATATGCCAGTGGACTGTTGATGCTCCAGGAGCTTTGCGCATACACAGAATATGAAGGGGCGTTCTAGCAGCGCCGTCGAATGCAGCACACAAGATTTCGGAGCATTGCTATTCCGTCGATAAATCGGCCACAGTTACACACACGGCATCTGACAGAAACAGGCGGGGTGATAAGGAAGATTCATTCCTACCGAGATCTGCCTGATGTGAAAATAACAGGAATAACGGCGATACCTCCTAAAGGGCAAACCTCCCTCTATGGCTCATGGGCAGCAAGCTCGTACAGTAAAAAGGAAAGGTGGGCTGAAGCAACCCACATCAGGGCGGTGTGGTTTCACGAAGGAATAGAGACTGGAAAGGAAAAACTGAAAAAATAAAAAAATAAAAAAGACGATAAACAACTTTGTCAGGTGAGGAAAGACTCAAAAGCAGAAAAACAGCCCTCCGGTACCATTTGACCGCGGTGCGTTAGTACGTCGTGTTCAGAAAAGCTGCATCTTTTCCGTCTACATGGACACGCTTTAGCCTTTCGCCTCCACAAACTGTGTCCGAGTTAAAGAAGAGGCCCGCTCAGGTCAAGCGTTGAGCACAGGGAAGAAACGTACACATTCCAACATGAGCGCAAACTACCCGCTAGCCCTGGCGATGTAACATTTGTGGACAATATTGACAGTATTTCTATTTTTAGTATTTTCCATAATTACTGCTTCTTAGTAAAAATGTAAAAACGTATTCAAAACTGAACGACAAGTCACTTCTGTGTTTTATGTCTATCCATGAGGTGTTTTGTAAAAACTGTTGAGAAAGATAGTTGTACAATTGTTTCGTAAACGGGGACTGAAGAAGTGGCACCGACAAAATACGCAAACTATTTGTCTTCTGTGTGAAAAACAAATCAATGACTGATTTGTTACGGGATGACGCAAGCTCGGGAAACTCTTATCTCACAATCCAACATGAAAGAAAGTGACAGTCACAAATGACCTTTTTCGATCCCAACAAAGCGAGGGCTGGTTCGTAATAAACGACTCTCACAGCATCACTTGTATGGAGTCCTGCATGAGCTGATGCATTTTATTACCGTGTAAAAAATAAGCAGCGGTGGACGGGTGAGAGGGGTTTGTTTTGTTGGGCATGAGATTTTTTTTTTTTTTTTGATTTATTTACCCTTCGCGGGATTAGCTATGTTTTTCCCTAAAGTGTGTTTTGGTTGTACACTGTGGGAGCTTTCACTTTCGCTCATTCTGTGACAGAATGAGTCACTGAATGACGAGAGAGTCCGACAGCCATTTCGGCTGCTCTGCGAGGACGTGCTTACCCACAGCAGGGCTCTCATCTACAGGAGATGGCAGCGTGTTAACACACTGACGATGACAAAATGAACATTGGGCAAGCATAATGTTGCCCAAAGTACACACACACACACACACACACACACACATCACAGTGCACAGCAGGGGCTGAAGGAACGCGCACTTTCAGCAAGCTGATTATGTCCATTATCCATATGTGCTTTTGGCAATTATTCACTTATTCCTCAATTAATGTCATTCATATTCCATATCATTTCAACCCACAAACAAAATCGTTTGTGTTAAAAGACCAGTGTGTTCACGGTCAGAGCGAGAGAGAGAGCTGCAGCACATACATGCAGGGATCGGCGCGCAAAAGAAAGTCCCGGAACAAATGCCCGCGGAGCAGAATAAGGCAGATACAGCGTGGATGTGCGTGGGTGTTCGGAGTACGAGAAGTGACGTCAGCCACTCTCCGTAAAAACCTCTGTCAGTGGGAGGCATGGTTTGAAGGAGACAGATGACATGAAAACTCCAGCGGAGAGGCCATACGTCAGTCGTCTCCGTGGGAGAGTGGGGGGTGGAGTGTGTAATCGCACTCATTAATTGCCCAGTCCCAACAGTCCTATCTCAAGTCTTATTTATCGCAATTTCGGTTATATTTCTTCTTCTTCGCCCCGAAATTATAGATTTAAGATCTCATTTCGAAGTACTGTTACATCACTCCGCTAAGCCATCGCAACATTTCTCGGGCCCCGCGGCACAGTCGGAAGTGCCCGACAGAGACGTCAGGTGAGTGGATGAGAGCCGTTCATCACTCCCCTGGGATCCACCCCGCCCCCAAAAAAAATCTCTATCAAGCAGTATGTGTTGCTAAACACGCCACCGGGCAATAACACCTGGCAACATGAGTGATGGTCATTACTCTCATTACCAAAAGCCACAAATCACCCCATTTCAGGGAGGAGCGTCTTCGGAAGCGGAGAATTCATACGTTTACTCTTGGTGTGATTAAGCCGCGGTGCTGGTGAGGCATCAGGCCCAGTGCTTTTTAAAGCAAACAATGCATTAGACCTGTACATGCCATCAATCTGCCAACTGCCAGTGGCACGGATGTTCTACAACACTCAGGCACAGGGATTTAACATGAATGCATTTTGCATTTTGTATGGAGGTGATTTTTCCAGCTCACTGTGCCTTTTATTTCGTTTTTTTGTTTTTTTTATATATAATTTGATTTTTCTTTGTGTGTGTGTGTGTGTGTGTGTGAAAGACATTGAATTGAGGTTGGAAAGGCAATAAAGCTGAGTTTTTTTTTGTTTTTTTTTTCATTCCTGGCACCCCAGCTTCCCGGAGTGCATCTGACAAACATGCGAGAGAATATGAGAGAATGGCCGGCTGCTGGCTTCGGAGATCTGAGCTGTTTCAGCTTCCCACGGTTTAGCAGGACGTTCGACCAAGGCCGCTCCATTAGTCATCACTTCACCAATTCCCGTCGGCGTAGGGAAAGGGGGCGGCGCAACAAACATGGGGGGCGGGGGGTGTGGGGGAACTGCCAATGTGAAAATGAGATACAGCATTCGTTATGTTTCTTTCTGTTGTTATGCAACAGATTTAGCCGTGAGCCACGTTTCCTTTTTTTTTTTCCCCCGGGACCATTTGAGCCCTCAACTCTCGCTAATGGTTCTCTCTTCTGTCTCAATAAAGGATATATACGTATTACACACATGTACAAACTATAAAACGCCATCATATTCTCTCTAAAGGAGACTGCCCTGTTTAAAAAAAAACCCAACTTCGTAGGCCACCCGTGCGGCCCATTTTTAGGCCACTGCTAATGGCTGCGTTAATTATGACGGATGCAAAGCTGGTAAAAAAAAAACAGGTGACTTTCACAAAATCCATGTGAAGAGGACGATGAGATAAATGGTTGGGTCCATGCAAACACCGGAATTTACGACTGTGATTTATTATCGATTATCCCGACAATGAACGCTGCGTGCTCTAAAAAGTGCTTATCTTCAAAAAGTCGTTTTTGTTTCAAATGTAACCGTGACCATAACATTTACTGCGTGTTTATCGTGGTTTTCTTTTATTAGAATGTGTGGGAAAAAAAAAGAAAAAAAAGGAGGCTATCTCTGGTCCTGCCGCATTGATTTTTTGTTACGGGGGTCTTTGTCTTTATTAGCCACAGGAATTATGGTTTGAAACTTCCTGCTAGCCCCAATAAAAGGATTGAACAATTACCTTTAAAAACGAAGTGTTTTTACAAAAAGGACGTCGCTGTGAAAACCTTTCTTTGAAACCACTTCAACACACTCCCTGGATCAGCAATAGCTCGGGCACATTTTCAAGTTTAAGCTGGACATTAATGCATAACTATACCACTGACAGCTTCTGCACATGGTCTACTCTGGAGTGAAGTCTCGCTGAAGACTGGCTCTCGGCAGCTAATGTAAAAAAAAAAAAAAAAAAAAAAAAGGAGGCTATCTCTGGTCCTGCCGCATTGATTTTTTGTTACGGGGGTCTTTGTCTTTATTAGCCACAGGAATTATGGTTTTGAAACTTCCTGCTAGCCCCAATAAAAGGATTGAACAATTACCTTTAAAAACGAAGTGTTTTTACAAAAAGGACGTCGCTGTGAAAACTTTTCTTTGAAACCACTTCAACACACTCCCTGGATCAGCAATAGGTCGAGCACATTTTCATGTTTAAGCTGAACATTAATGCATAACTATACCACTGACAGCTTCTGCACATGGTCTACTCTGGAGTGAAGTCTCGCTGAAGACTGGCTCTCGGCAGCTAATGTGAGAAAATGCGGCAGTTTGGGTCGGTGATGGGGAAAAAATGTCACGAATCGATTTTTTCGGCGGTTTATGATCGAAGAAGATATGAAATAGCTGAGGTTAGATTGTTATCTTTTTTGTGCGACCAAGCCTCTGTCTGAGGGCATTGTGTCTGTCGATTAAAAAGTGCAGTTTGTTTTTACTTCACAAAGAGCGACGACTCTGTCCTTCTGGAAATATGGCCACAAAGACAGGAGAAAAGCACAAGAGTTACCAGCGACTCCTTCCATCTGAGAACATTTTTTTTTCTTTTTTTTTTTTTACTCCCAGCATTACCCTGCTGTCTGTTTGTGCCTGTATGCGTGCTCGTGCATGTATTCGTTTGGATTTACGTGCCTAATTGGATTTATGAGGCTCTGCTAAGTGAAACAGCACCATCTCCGCAACTGACGTCCAACGTTGGCACTGGATTTGGACCCGGTTTCCTCCCGCAGCCCATCTGCACCTCTAATCCGCTCCAAAAGTCATTATAACCCCGCCGATTCCATTGGCTCCCATGCACCGTGACTGCGTCCTTTCTGCCACCCTGCCCTCCACATTAGGATTTAGACCTGGACGGGAGGTTTCTTGTTTCCCCCCGCGTTGCCATCCCAGGGAAAACTGATTCTCTCCGGTCGGTGTGCCTTTTTTGTGCCACCACGGTTGAAAGCATTAGAGGCCGGGGAGGTGGCGCTGGGGAGGTGGGTGGCAACTCATTCACTGGCCACGATTTGGCCCTTGGCGTTTTTTTTTTTTTTTGCTTTTTTTTTTGCTTTTGTCCTCGCTGGTGTGTCATGACCATAGAAAAACAAACACCCCGAAAGTGAAGAAGAACGGATCGCTAAACTATGACCTCACAGACGGGGGCAGGTGGGCAGAGAGGGAAACTGAGCCGGGGGCGAAGTCTAAAAATAGCAGGTGCACTTTAGGCGAGTGCGATGAGGGAAGACAAGTGCCGGACCACAATTCTTCTACGTATCATTTATTCGCAGCCAGCGATTGGTAGCGCGGCGCTACGCTGGCGCCGACACATGCCGTTATGTAACATTTTAGTGTGGGTTTCAGCGCGGCGCAATGGATTCAGCCGAGACCAAGTGTCCCTAACCTCCCCCCTCGTGTTTTTCTTTCTCCGTGTTAAACAGAGCACCGCTCGGGCTGCAGCAGGCTCCGGGGGCGTGAACGCTGCCCAGAGGTCAGGACATACGCACAGATAAGAAGGCAGCCAGGTTACAGGTTTGTTGCGGGCCGGTGGGCTGGTAAGTGGCATGCTACACGTGTGGCCTCTGCCGGAGTCAGGGAAAGCGTGAGAGAGGCTGGACGAAAGGAGAGGACATTATACAGAGCGTTGGTCACATGCACTGTGATAGGGGTTTAATTATAGTAATAATATCATGGTCAATAACAACATGGTCCGTCACGTAATGTAGCCTGATAATATGCACACCGACAACACGTGACTGATGCTTCAACCACAGGCAATTATCATACCGTTTCATCAACACCTTTTCCTTCGCTTCAGCTAAAACAGAGAATTAGAACCGGCGTCATCACGGGTCCTAATAGAAAGACTCATCTGCACCGGCATACCGTAAAAGTTTCGAATGAAATTGCTGTCCTGCAGTGTTGGAGGGGAGCTGGTGTAAAACGGGTCGACACCATACATTTTCGCAGGAACTATTTGAAATAAATTCCAGATTTTTTTTTTTTTTATCTCTCTCAACTTCCACGTTGTTACAACCACAGAATTGCAAATGGGCGTATTATTTGTTACTTGCCTTATCTAAATGGACGACCGCAGGATAGAAAAAAACCAACTCCACAGTGTCAAATATAAATATGGATCAATGACTCCGCGTTCGTCGGAAAAATGGCCCGCGGGGTGATAGTCCACGTTTTATTTATTTATTTTTTTCCCCCCCGAGAGATAAAGACATTATTTTTCCCTCCTCAAGGTCAAGGGCACAAGAGTAACGGTGAGCTGCAGACGGCGGGACTTTGTCCACACCAAAGACGAGCGACTCAAATGCTGAGACGCTCCTGGTAAATATCTGAGAAACAGTAGTTATTTCTTATCACTCTGACAAAACTCGGCGGGGGACTTTATTCGAAGGCCTGTTGAGGCGACAACAAATGGGCCCATAAAAACACGTCTGCTGGGTTTTACTGTTCCACCGCTTCCGTCATTACAGAGATGACGGGAACGGCGATAGATAACATTTGACAGGTGTCCTGTCTGCCACCCAGTCTCGGCAACAATAAAACAATATAGCTGTTCATTAATAGGGAAATTAAAGCCGATTTTGAAAAGGGACTCGTCTTTAAAAGAAAACTTGCGTGACATTGAAAAGTACCTCAAATACTTTTTTTTTTTTTTTTTCTACATCGTTAAAATATAGGCCTGTTTTTAGCAGGATTTCAGACTCACTTGTTTGCAGCTGAGTGGCAACAGGGGGGGGCATCCATGGAGGCCAGGCCATCACATGGATTCCTTCAAAATTGAAGGATGAGAGTAGATAACAGGCAAAAGACTATTGATCGATACGTTGAAAGAAAGGAGGAATTATTCCAGAAAAAAAAGGCAGCAGCGGCGTTGGAACGCCTCGGTGGCATTCTGGTGCGGCTAACATTTGCACATCGACTGTAGCCTGCTCTGTGCGTGTTGACATTTCATGCCACGTCTGTTGCCATAATCGCCGTGGACACGTTTCGCTCCCCCAGGCCGATCAGCAGCCAGTTATCGTTTATCAAGGCGCCGCTCGTCTCTTGCATCCGTCCCCCCGCTTGTCAAAAAAAAATCACCGTCAGCCCAGCGGGGAACCCAGTGATTCGCTGTGATAATGGTTGGGATAACGAGAGCAATTTGTTCCCGGTGGAATTTGCTTCGGAAAGAAGGCAGCCGATGAATTTCGCCTGGCGGGCCACTGTTTCGCTCTTGATCTCGGAGAAAACGGCCGAGAACAAAACGGCCCTCACTGAGCTTTACGAAAGCGCAGGACGCGCGCACTGAAACTGGGGAGAACCTGCATTGTGGGCCACAAGCAAATAGGCAGATATTTGGTGCGTGTGTGTGTTTTTGGCACGTTGTCTCGCAGCATGATGAATGTCGGAGGCATTTCTGTGAAAACCGGAGAAGTGGTAAGCTGGCAAGTACACCGCTGTGCCGCCGCCATCGCAAGTTACCCCGTCAGTGTTAGATTAGCGAGCCTGTTGCAGAAGCTGCCATGGCACCACCTGCGCTGAGCCGCCCAGGATCAGCAGCAGACGCTCTCTTTCGCCACACTCTGGTGGAGGTTCATCTGGCTCGTGTCACTCAGGAAAACGTTCCCCCGGAGCTTTTGCATCTCGTCAGAGGTGAACTTCAGCGGCTTCTCACTCTCCACCGCCGAAGATCGGGTCGCATTTTGCGATCTGGCCTCCGTGTCTCCGCTCTGAGCCTCCTTGAAACGGTGGACTGTGATACTGACGCCCCCTTGCCCTGTGTCACGCTATGTCTGTCAACAGCTGCGATCCCCAGCTGATGTCTGGAGTGTCCCGTTTTTTTCAGCTCTTACCAAATGATGCCATTAGCTGTGGCTGACGTGCGATGCTTCCGATTGTTTTTTTTTTCTTCTCCCCCTGAGCGATAAAATGGCGAGCATCCAAAACACACGCTGTACAATTAGGCGCAGAAAGAAATTAAAAATAACCCACGACAGGACCCAAGAATCTAGAGAAAATACTGCAGGAATTGTGAAAAGAAATATGCAAATGATGCAATCAGCGGACAAAAACAAAAAAAAAAGACAAAATTGAAGCAAGAACACACATTGTTACTCTAACGGCAAAATATGCAGGCCCCCCCCCCCCCCCCCCCGCAAAATATGCAGGCCCCCTCCCGCCCCCCCGAGTTTATTTGGACTTTATGTGGCTCTGGCAGTTTGGACTAATTTAAGCATGAAGAAAGAAAAAACTGTGCTCAAAGAGATAAGCAACAGCTCTGTGTCTGAGCAAGAATCCAATGCTTGCACAACTACACACACTGGCACGACACCGAATATATGAGCTTTTCCTAAGGTGCCACCGCTCATACAGCCCCCTATGGCCAGTATTTACTACGTGGGGAGAATGACATACATGACATATTTTCCCTTGGACATACATCTTCTTTAAAAGGCTCGAGCGTAAAATGGTGTCGATGAGATGAAGTGTGGTTCGTGAACCCTGCTGAGTTTAAAGACCCCGCTATCGAACTCATTTATTTCTACTGCTGATGAAACGTTACACTGTCGGAACTAGTTCTTTTGTACACTACAGGATTAAGGCCATTTGGTGTTGTCCACTGAAACTGGCAAATGTTAACTCAAAGTGAGTTTCCTTTTTTCAAATTTTTGTTTCAGAGCAATCCTTATTCTTACTGTTATTTGGTTGAGCATTCTGCCGTTTTTTGAATATCACGCTTTCTGACTTTAATCCGTAACTTCTGAAAGGGTCGACGTTGCAAAAAGGAAATTTAAAATAAATAAATAAATAAATACGTTACCTTGCCTAAATCCCTGTTCCTTATTCATGCATCAAGCCCCTGGTTAATACGGTATATTAGCTTGAGTTACACTGAAATAATGTGAGCTGCAGCAAACTGATGAGGTCAGAGTGATGCCAATCATATGTGTTCACACCCACACAGATCTCTGAAGACTTCAGGCAACGTGTCAGAGGCTGGATTGCCAGCAGGCCAACAACCGTCCCACGGGCCCCGGAGGTGAAGGGGCTCCAGAAACTCTAGGTTCACTTCATGTCATGTGGTTTTTATAATTGGATGAACTGTTAATCTGTCAGGAAACTTGGCCCTGATCTGCAACACACAAAGTCATCGCCAGCCAAATACACGGATGTTCTATTTCTACAGACTTTCCTGAGCTTGTGTTTTTGGTACTGAGAGTCGCAGGCTGAATGCTTTTCATCGACTTTGAAATGCTCGGGGGATAATAGACGTGAAATGTAAATTTGCCTAAATGTAAACACCATTCTAAGTGTCCTAAAAAGAGGGTGATTAGTGAGCTAAACGTTTCTCCATCGCTTTGTGCGGTTTAAATAATGCACTTTCGGAGCAATGTTTGCTCACCTTCTGCTTCCACCACCTGGAACAGACAGTCACCGCCTTAGGCAACGTTCATTCATTACCCACACGGACTCCCTGTTCCCTCATTTATTTCCTGCAATCGAAGATGCCCGCGATGAAGCCGTATCAATCATTCAGATGTGTCAACTCTGTAAGCGCGCGCGCGCGCGCACACACACACACACACCTCAGGCATTATATGAAACATTCTTCGATTAAATATTCAGTCGGCTTATCCGGCAGGAGGGAGAGGCGGCCACCGTCAAGCTAAATAATTTCCCAAAAATTCATGAATATCAACACTGTGGTCTTTGCACAGATTTGAGGTGCCCTTTGAGTCGAAGATATTCGTGTCGGGCTCCTAACGCAATCTCAGCGAACCACATGGCGTTTGCCTTCGTCCGCCTTCCCCCCCCCAAAAAAGAGAACTATTGCACACCAGTTAATACCAAACGTGCCTCCCACGACACCGCCCTCCCCTGAAGTACCAGCGGAGCATGGTCGGACTACAGGATGATCTACCTGCAGCGAATAGAACACATGTCCTCCCGACGATGCTACCTTTTTATTTCGGCACCCGGCGTGGAATGCGGTTCTGCGCGAGCCTCTGCGTACCTTAATTTGCCACGGCTCGGTTAAGGTTTAATGGGAAGTTGCTGCTTTGAAACAAGCTCAGTCAGCTACAGACGCTCGAATGCTGGTGGTATACTTAAAAAATGTAAAATATAAATAGTTTGTACAAACATGTCATCCAAACATGTCAATAGGCTAATTCACCGTTTTTCGGTGCGCATCAGTACATACAATCGTGTGTTGCGTGTCTGCACTTTTGGAGGACATTAGTCCATTAATATTTCAACAGGTCAATAATACAGTATAAGTGACTACTGGTCTAACTGTAGAAATGAGTGCGATTATAATTACACGACGGCAGAGGACAGGAAATAGACTTGTTTGAAAGATGTATTTAAGGGATATAAATAAACATGGACTATACAACTTGCCTACTTAGAATCCGTCCTGCTGATATGTTGAATAAAAAAAAAAAAAAAAAAAAAAAAAATACTTCCTTTATCAAGTAAGCCATTATTAAACATGACTTGATAGATATGTAAGTACAGCAATTTCATTCACAGGCTCCCAGCCCCAGGGTGAGGTCCCTCCAAAGGTACACTTACGTGCACAATCATTTTGTGATTGCAGGACCCAAATGGAGAACCACACAATGACTGGAAGGTGCAGCGAAGCACTTTAATAACAAAAGATAGCTGACAGGCAAACGTGAGGGAAAAACCTGAGTCTGGGCAAGGCAAAAAAAATAAAAAATAAAAAACTGAAAATCCAAGATGACAGGAAAGAGTAAACTGAGGCAAGAGGAAAAAATCAGGGAACCGAACACTGAACTAAACCAAGCCAAACTGAACGCACACACAGACCAAATACACAACGGAGGCAGGAGTGATTGAACGCAAGCGAAACACACCAGGACAGGGGGAGAAGCAGCAAACAGGGACAAAGACATTTCTTCTATTTACACTGGAATCCAAACACACACCTTCTACTGCATATCACCGTACTCTGTTTGCATATTTACAAGACAGGCAACGCAGCAGCTTCCCAATGCTCTATCATATCCAATATATCATTTCATTTACAAAAAAAATATATATATAACTATTTAAATAACTGAAAGATGGTTTTGCCTCCAGAGAGAACCAAAAACCAGCCAATAATTCTATCAATTTCTTTAAGTGCTTGTTCATCTCAGGGAAAATATATAGTTGACAAAATGTGGTCAAAAACTTGGGGCAGTGTACCACAGTAAATCGTCACATATTGTTGTTTTTGCCAATTCTGATGCGCTACCTTTTTTTTTTTTTTTACCATAAAATGAAACAACCATCCCTTCCGTGTGGAAAATAACCTTTATAACAACTCCATCCGCAGCTCATTTTCCATGCTGGAATGTACTCGAAAAAACGAAAGTTGCGCTGCACATGCCAATCTCCGCGCCTGTGGGCCGGAGCGTGCCTGCTGTGATTTTTTATTTATTTTTTTATCGGGGAAGAAAAAAAAAAAGGGGGGGGGGGAATCTGCGAAAGCTGCTGCTCCGAGCCGTATCGGTGTGAATAAATAAAACCGAGGACAAAACTATGCCGAGAACGGACACTAACAAAAGAGGTGGGAGACTTGAGTATTTAAACAGCAGCCCGTCTCTCTGAATTGGACAATGTGCCATTGCACGCAGTGTTGCGGGCACGCAGGTGAGAAGAAACCGCCACGGGAGGAAATCCGTTATGTCACCTGGCTTTTGTGTTTTCCAAATTACTGCTCACAAAACGACACCGACGCAACGCGCATCATGCATTATGGGCGATGCCGTGGAAAGCTTTGCAATGCGAAAAGCCGTTGGTCGGGGCGGGCCAAATGCCACGCCAACCTCCGCACAGCTTCCGTCTTGCCAGTCTGCACCAAACGTGCCAAGCGCCATCGCCCTGCGAGGCTGAGAGATGCCATTTCGACATTTTTTAAACACATTTGTTTGCCGCTGAGCTGGAGGCGCCGCCAGAGGACTGACAGGAAGTGTTGAATGAATTACATCTGCGAGCGAGCCCCCCCCCTTTCATCCCCCTGCACAATGCCGCGGCTCCTCCCATGCGCAGAGGCTCGCTCGGAAGCGCATACTTGTGGAAAGTGTTCTCCGTTGATAAGGATCAAAGGATGTTCTCATAAGTCCGGCCGCAAAAGACAACACTCTCCGGGCAGGAGTTCGGGGCTTAATGGAGAAAAAAAACGTGGGAGCACGCAGGTGGAGCTAAGAGACAGAGGCGTAGTTGTAACTCCCCTTGGGGGAAGAGCTTGTTATTGCAAGGGGATGTTCCTGTAGGCAGAAATCTCCTCAGCAGGCAGATAATCATCGGCCAGTCATCGGTCAAAAGACAGAAAGCATGCAGACGTCTTGTTTGGTTTTTCCAAAACAACTGACCGGCTCCGGACGTCTTCCCGGGGCCAGCAGCGGTCGCGTGCCATGTTGGGTCTCAAGTGTCGGAGGGGCAACAAAAGAAATGTGAAGCTGGCTGCTTCGGGCGAGAGATTTAAGAAAATAAAACTCAAAGCGAGCAAGTCCGATCCGAGCAGTCCGACGAGTCTGGCGCCCCTTGCTGAAATATTATTCCTATCATTTATTCGCCTATATTTCTACTCAGACTGGCCCGTCTCTAACTCTGGGATTGAGAGTCCCAGTGTTAACAAGCATCGCCTATAAAGTTGTTGTTTTTTCTGGCCAGAAAAAGTCTGAACTCCTGAGAAACCCCCCAGAAATGTTAAATAAATGCTTTTACGAAACGCTTCACTGAATGCTTCACTTTCGGCAGCAGGCAAGTGATGACATGTCATCACTGTCATGTGTCTGAAACTGGTACAACACCGCACCGCTGACGCCAAACAACACCAACAACGGTATATACAGGCGTGGGGTCGTAAGACCCAAAACACAATTCACTTCTGTTCGCCCCTCTGTTGTTGCCACGAGTGGAACACTTTCACGTCGCATCTCCAAATACATAATATACATTTTGAGTTTCAGTGAAATATCACGGGCTGTCACAGGGGATGGCACTTTGGTGTGTGACGCAGGTACCACTTATGGAAAGAAAAAAATTAATACATAAAAATGTCACACTCTGATTTTCCCATCAGAGGACCGCCATTACAATATCTATGGCTTTCCAAAGTGTGAATTGATGGCTACGAGTCAGAGCGGCTCATATATCGGAGCGTGCGCGGCATTGTACCCCACGCTCTGCCCCTTTTCCTCACTGCAGAACTTTTAAGATGACTAGACGTGGCCCCAGTCCTTGTTTTCGTGTCTCTAAACTATGACCTGTTTGAGCGGCACACAATCATACAGCCGTTTTGTCATTTTCACCAAAAAGAGTGGAACCTCTTGTTTTCATCAAATGTTCTATGGCACCAATGATGAGGTTCAACCTGTAAGATTGTATATAATAAAAATTGTCGTATACATATAGCATTATGTCATTTATATTACAAGAGAGACAGAGTATTTGGTCTATTCTTAAAAGGCAAATTAAACTGAATCATCTCTTCCTCTGCAATGGCACTTGACTGAAGAATGACTGCCACCGACTGGTCCCAATTATCCGTTTACTAATATTCACTTAGAAGCAGTGGACGGCAACGCATAAATCCACATTTTCTTTGGATTGGAGGACTTTGGGTATTTGGTCAAAAGGCGCTTGTCATGTCATTCGTAATGTTCAGCTTTCGTGGATAACATGTCAGGAAGGCGCTGACTCAGCCCGTGGCGCTTTTGCATTGTTTTGCATTGTTTCGCTTTATCGTGCGAGACGTCTAACATTTTATCCATTTAACGTTGTCGGAGTCACCCAGAGTCATCCATTTTCCCCATGCCCCGTGTGTGATGCGGCCCTGTACGGCTCTACCTGCAAGAAGATTAAAGAGGCGTCGGCGAGGACGCCGCCATGCTGGAAGAACGGGTAGGAGCGGCATTTACTGGGTCAGAACTGATCGATCGCGTGCATTATGAGGCTCGTTTGGGTGTTAAATTTCTGACAAACATTGTGCAAATCCAGAGAGCCAGTGTTCCATTCAGCAGAGCAGCTCCTGGCTTTAAATCAACCAGACACGTTATATAAGAGCCTCGCTCCCATACAGTGTGAATTAGAGAAGAGCTCTTTTTCGGCTCTTGTTCCTCGCTGGGATGTGCCACCGTGCCGCTTATCGGCGTTTGTTACATCATTGTACGAGAAGTTATTGCTGCTCCTTGAAAAATGGAATGACGTTTAAAAAAAACTTTTTAAAAAGTCATTTATCTTTCATCAGCAGCGGTGGGAGACCTCCGCTTCCCTCAGTTTCTCTAATGTGACCACTTAAAAGCAGAGGACACGCACGCGGAAGACTCCTCTGAGCGAGCGTGCGCGCGAGCGAGCGAGCCACAAGCAACACCAGCCCACACTGTATCGATAGTTGTGGGAGTGACCTTTCCGGGATGCACAACTCATATTATAACTTCAAAGGCCCGATCGAGCTTCATGAATAATTGATGCGTCCCCGCCACGCTACATAAATGATGCCGGAAAGTTGCGCAGCAGTCGTACGAGTGAGCCAGACTTAAATCTAGTCATTTCCTACGACACCTAGTACGCGGTAGCCCCTCCGATAAAATGCGTTAATGGATGCAAACTGCCAGCAGTTTTTTTTTTCTTTTGTCTCCTCCTTCCGCTGGAGTCATAAACCTTTAGGCACCGCGGCGTGAGATATTTCACTCAAGGTGAGATCTAATTTTCTTTGGTGTCAGCAGCCCATTTATTGAACAGATTCCTCCGCCTCCCCGGGTATCGACGGCAGCACGGAGGGACATTTGGCCTGATTAAATGGCAGTTGGGAAAGTTAGCCAACTGTACCTTCACATCCCTTCGAGAAATGAGGCGGCTTCGAGCAGGCAAGTTAATTTGATTGACCTTTGAGTCTGATTATTGATCGCCGCACAGATCGAGCGCATTAACATTCAGCTCTCAATTTGCTTTTAATGACAAAGGATGATCCTGGGTCCATATCAAAGGGTTGTCTTTTTCGTTTTTTTTTTTTGCCAAAGCCCGATGATTTGTTTGTACTCCATGTTCTTACACGGGATTAATCTGGGGCGAACCGTCAGGGTACAACACAGGAGCCAAACGGGCCTGAACGTAAACACTAGAGCTGCCTCCGCTCGTCAGAGGACTGAAGGGCATTTGGTCAACGAGTGAGATGGGACCTCAAGTGCAGTCCATCAAACATGTCCGTTTAGGCAAAAACAACAGCACAAAATACAGGTTGGATGTCAACCTTTCGAGCATCTCTACAAAACACCGACACAGCGCTGAGAAAGGTGCCACTCACGTCGACATACCTACACAGAATCACATGCTGAATCTGCGGCTCCCGCAGCTGTATGGTTCCACAAGCGCAGCCGCACCTGAACGCGCCGCTACTCGTGGCCACCGAATCGGAAGTGAGTTTGGATGATGAATGGCTTTTCCTCAAAGAAGGTTAAGGTCCGATTATTATTACTTTTTTTTTTTTCTCAGGGCAGCTTTGTGCGGTTGTATGTGGCTCCGCGGTGAGGTCATTTTCTCTGTGCATGCGTGCGTTTTTCGTGTTGTCAGACCATAAATAAGTACACGAGGTGACGCGGGAGACGATGCGGGGTGGGCTGGGGCACGGGAAGCCGCGTACATGATGACGAAAAGCAAGCTTGGTATTGTTATCATTATTTCTATTATAGTTGCTCTGCAACGTATGGCGCGTGTAGACAAGACTAAAGCTCATCGACAAAACGTGTTGATCAATCTGGCAACCCGTGTGCCGCACACAACACATGAACAAAAATGCCGACACGCCCGGCAGATGACAAGAGATGAACCCGGCCGGGCTACTTACACTCCAGTGGCTTCGGTAACAACAAGCATGTCCCGTCTCATCACCAGGTCATCGCTGCTTTGTGTTTCCTGGAAATCAGGGCTACTTGCGGCGCGCACGTGTTGCCGTGTTTTGTTGCGATGCGTGTATTTCAGCGCGCGCGACGTCACCCTGACCGAGTCCAATTCTTCATCTCAGCGCGTTCCCTTCGGTGTCGGCGCCCACGGAGCCCTCGGGGCCACATGGTGGGAAGGGGTGGGGGGGGGGGGGGGGGCTGAAAGTTTAAATGTGAATTTCCAATCCATTTCCCTGTCGAGGTGGCGGCTAAATCCCACAACATCTGCTGCATGCTGCACTTCTCCCTTTTGTTGCGATGCGTGTATTTCAGCGCGCGCGACGTCACCCTGACCGAGTCCAATTCTTCATCTCAGCGCGTTCCCTTCGGTGTCGGCGCCCACGGAGCCCTCGGGGCCACATGGTGGGAAGGGGGGGGGGAGGGGGGGCTGAAAGTTTAAATGTGAATTTCCAATCCATTTCCCTGTCGAGGTGGCGGCTAAATCCCACAACATCTGCTGCATGCTGCACTTCTCCCCTCTTAACGGCGGCTATGAATAAAACAAAGAGCACTTGTCAGCCCCCAGATGTTGAGTCTTTGGCTATGGAAGATTATGGCAAGGTTAATTGCCAAAAGAATACACGCACCAATCACTTTATTATATTTGAGTTTGTAACAGCTAAAGGTCTCATAAATAACATGTAGTCTCACCGTTATACGCTGCTGTCTGAATTGCGTGTTTCAGGGAATTGCCCCGGGCATCCTGAGGGGCACAATGTGAATAGAACGGGCTCCTTGGACAGTGACGGGGGTGGCGTGCAGTTTCCAAGGGCAGCAACGCCGTCTCCACCCCGGAACCTTGCCACGTCACGAAGGCTGTCGCGACAAAGTTTGGAGCCAGTGGACGAGGAGCTCTCACACTCCCGCACGCACATTGGGTTGTGGCCAACTGCATTTGATTCAGTGTTATCGTTTTATTTCCTCCAAACCTATTAGAGTCTCCACAGCCGTCTAATTGGAAAGGTAACTCAAAAATCTCTTAATTGTGCTCTCCCTGTCTTTCGTCTCCTAAATGTCCACGTTCTTGGGTGATCCCGATGGAGGCCTACGGCTAGAATACATTGATTACATTACATAGGCGAAAAAAAACAAAAAACGGTGATAATCGCTGCAGCGGTTGGACCAGAAATCTTTGACACTCTCTCCTGCGTACTCCTCGGCAGAAGGGCGAAGCCGTGCCACAGCCGCAGCTTGACTCCCAACAACTTTCCGCCAGCGCGGAGAAATCCGTGGCACCGGGAAACAAGCTGGGGGGGCATCTGAGCCGTTCATCAGCTCAGAGGATAACACCGCCCCCGCGCACCCATGCATGAAATGGCCTGCTCGTCGGCGCGCCGCAGGTTTATACCTGACAGTGACGGCGCGCACCGAGACAAGGGCACAGTGCCTGTGCATGATAATGTAGTCACGGGTGGGATCAACGGCGGAGTCACTTACGAGGTTCGGCGCTCATAATACGAGACGAGGAGAGGCCTTACGGATCATCCGGATGTGGTTCGGCAACAGCGGGAAGATGAGTTGCTTTGGAGAGCGTTCCTTTTCTTTTTTTTTCCTCTCTCCACACAATAAATGATCCAGCAGGGACAACGTGTGTTGGCTGCCACGCTTTCTTTCAGAAATGTTCTACAGTGCATCACGCTACAGGCAAAACAAAAGTCCCCAAATAGACACGACATCAAATACATAACGAGTTAAACGAATGCAGATAGATTTTAAACAAATTGTGAGACGTTGATTGTCAAAACAAAATACAGCCCGAATGAATTTTGCGCGAAGAAACCCTTTTTGTCCGCTGTTTTATGTAACCCTGTGCAACAGAATTAGATGTCTCCAAGGGTTTTGAACGGATTTGAAAGGAAGTGCATGAGCCCGAGAGATTTAGCCAAATTGATTGGAAAAAAAGATCCTCTGGTTCATCGATGTGAAACCCGAAATGAACCCTCGTTCATTTCAAAGTAATTGCCAAAAAAACAGAGTAACAATTCCAATCACAGCTAAACTGCCCGTGATAGGAGGTTAACATCCTCCGCTGAAATATTTGGCAGGAACGAGAAGGCCACGGCAACCTGCTTTTATTTGTTGCCCTGAAAACGTAGGTATGAACCGATGAGCAGAACGAGAAGACTGGGAAGGGGACTCGGCCCGAGCTAAAGGGAAGGCAGGAACGGCTGCTTTTGATGTGACTGGAATTGGAAGCAAAAAAACGTGTCGCAACAGAGAAGGGAGAGAGAGAGAGACAAAGAGTGGGGGTATGGAGGAGGGGGCGGCGGGGGTGATAACAATACCACAAAGCAATCATTTCTTCAAAATCAACTCACTGATCAGGCTCGCACTACAAAGCACGGCTCGGATCAGCGGCGGCGCTCGGCGGATTTCAAAATCTCGTTATCCGCTTCACACTTTTGATGTCGCCGGCGAGCTCCCGACTGTGCCCGTGGTTCCGGCGCCGACGGCGTTTAATACGTGGTCTCACGTCAGACTCCGCAGCCAGCATGGGCCGATTATCACGGGCTGCGTTAACGCCGCGGCGGGGCCCGGTGCCGCGCGCTCGCGCTGCGGCTGCGCCCGCGCTTCGGAACAGATGACGAAGGTCACGGCCTCTCGTAGTCACAAGCCACCCATCGCCAGCCCGCGCGTGAGCTGGAGCGCACCGCACCGCACGAGACGGCGCCAGTGGCCGATCATCAGCGTAATGTCTCTTAAATGGCCACATTAGCAGGACGGCTTAGTGCCTCCGATATACTATCCATTCTTGTCGGTCCGCTTCCAGTTGAGGGATGGATTATTGTTAGAAGTCTCGGCTCAACAACCTTAAAACAGCTACCACATTGCTCATTAATAGAATTGAGCATTCTGGCTTACGTGCATTGATTACGCTTACCCACACGCACACACACACACACACGTTCTTTCAGCTCTTTTTTGGAATTATTGCTTTTCTATAGCTAAAAAAAAAACAACAACTTTCAGCAGTATACAATGCTGCTCTTCAGCTTGGGCAGAGCGCATGCACGTCAGAAGGCAAAAGTCTGCAAAAGTCACTCGGGAAACTTCACAGCAGGAAAACCTCTGGGAAATTCAGGTACGGCAAGACACTCACAAACCAAATCACAAAGAAATCGTGGGACCCAGGCAATATCCTGCCACATTCTTCATATATGATTTATGGCCAACTCAGGGAAATGTCCAGACCCAATTTACGGAAGCTTTTTCAGAGGTCATCTATAAAACGATACAGTTATCTGCGACCGCCTTCCTTTTGTTCTGGAAGGCCAGCAAAGCTTAGTGCCGCCAAAAGCACCACAGTATAGCCCCAGAATAAATGGCACATGGCGTTTGTTAGCATTTCCATTTTGCCTAACCACCTCCGCTGTCCAGGCTCAATCAGGGCTCGCTCTCAGCCACCCGCGATGCGCAAAGAATACAAATTCCAAAGATGCACTCGATCCCTGACGCACACCACCTCCACCCAAACCAGACCGCTGACACTCCAAACCTTCTTAAGGCTCTGGTTTTCGCCCTGTAAGGGACGTGGGCGGTGGAGGAGGCGTGCTGCAAACCTCCTCGCTTACGCCGAGCAGATGTGGTTTTTCCAACTACCCCCGGCCTTTTACTCATGGGAGTTCATTTCCAAAGGAATATCTTTCAGAACTGTGTTTTTTGCATTGGTCCAAAAAAAAAAAAAAAAAAATCACAATCCAGAAATGAAGATCCGAGTTTACAGAGATGTTTAGACACTGATTTAATAAACATGGACACCCTTGTATATTTCTATGTCAAGGGGGCGGCGTGGATTTAACCAGATGTTACCTTGTAATTCAGGGACCATGTCCGAGGACACGTCATACATTTTTCACGTTTCTTTTTTGGGGGAGTGGAGGACATGCGGAAAGAAGGAAAATAACGCCTGCTGCAAGAAGGGCCACAGACTCAGATTTGGTGGTGGAGTCAACGTTAAAACGTTTAAGTTTTGTGGGTCCTTAATAATGAGAGGTATATATGCATATGCCTTGCTTGCTTGCTTATCCCCTTTTGCTGACCAGCTTTGTTTTGATCTGACTCATCAGCTCCTTCCAAACATGGGGATGAGGATTGCTCTTGTCCCGCCTGAGCATGATGCATTCCGAATCTTTGATATTGATCTTGACCGTGCACAGGTGACCTGACATTTACCTGCTTCTCTAGTTCACCGTCTCCGGCTTCAGAAATGAATCACCCGTTATTACCTCCCCCCCCCCCCGCTTCTTTCCTCGTCCTAATGGACTTGTCTGGAGTGTTAAACCAACCACTCAGAATAAATGTCGATTTGAAAGTATGTATATACTGTATGACTGCTGTATCAAAATATTTACCTGGTACGATATGGTCGGAATTGTCGATCATTAATTCAACCCAATACGACTGAAAAAAAAGAAATGTCAACAAATAGTCAGAGGATTTCTTGTTTATAAAGAATATAGATGGAGAAGATGGAAAGGAATCACGCGTGGAACCAATGAAAAGGGAGAGCTGTGAGACAAATCACAGATGTGAAGATGGCATATTGTTATAATATTATAAGATATTTTGGGGAGCGAGAGGGGACGACGAGCATCATGGAGCGGAAAAAGGAGACATGACGGATTGAACACGGGCAGATAATGAGGAAATGAAACACTGTGCGACAAAATGTCATCTCTCAGACTGTGGTCCGGGGAGCGCCGCTGCCATTTCCCTGAGATTGTCACCGGAGAAGACATTCCCCTTACAAAGACATCGATTCCTCGGATGCAGCATCTGCTGGATTCGCGGGCGAAGGAGGCGCGCTTTGAAAACGCAGCTTTGAAAGCGGACAGAGTGTCAGTCCCAATGAGGCCGCCTCGGCGTGGAGATGAAAAGTGAGTACGAGGAGTGCACGCATATATCTTCGGATCAAAACTGCTTGCTGGGAGATTTTTTCCCCCCCCCCGCGCAGATAGTCTGAGTCGCAGAGGCAAAAAATATGCCAATGTGACTTTCCCCATCGGTCATCAGAGCAGCCGACGGTAAAAGTGATCGCCCTAAACACACGCCGATAATTTGCCTGAGCTACGGTGTTCTTAAATGGGGAAGGTTACCGATGACTTCGGTTCACTGGGATATTGCAGCTATATTTTTTTTTATTCAACATCATATTTCCGCAACGGCGTTTTTTCAGCATGGTTGGGAACGACGCTGGTTTTAGCTTGAAGTTCTCCAAAAAAAAAAAAACCTTTTCCCAAACAGGACCCACTCAAAAGCCGCGACCTTCATTTCTGAGAGTTCGATTTAGGGGTCGTAAGTGCTTTGTCCTCTCCGGTTGTAAGGAGGAAGGAGTTTTAAAAGCAAAAATGCGTCACGTCCCTGTAATACTGTTTATGTGCTTTGCCGTGCAGCGCTGTGACCTTCCGTTAAAGTTATTTATTTGCTTTGACCAAATATGTAGTCACTGCCTTTGCCGGGCAATACGGACAAGCTCGAGACCAGGAAAGGTGGCGAGATCCCCGAGGATTTTCTGACGATCAGATGTCATCACGGCACAGAACGGACAGAAAGTCGTCCGAAGGGAAATGAACCACGGATTCAAAAAGAAAAACTTCGGCCCAAAGCGAGATGCATACGACATCGGCTAACAGTTCATTATTTTGTTTTAATCCTTCTTATTTCGCGAGAAATAATGTTTGCTGAACAATGACATGGTTATCGGCGCCCCAGACAAAGGACACTATGATTGACGGGATTATATTTAAACAAAGCCGGCGCTTAATCACTTCTACCCCGCGCAAGGGCACACCGCCTCGTATTTGTTCTCCATCTCCAATTAAACAGAATCACATTCTATGAAGCCGGGACATGTTTTCCCACCTCAAATCAGACAAGTGCAGACTTGACAGGAAATAGGGACTTCACAGAAGGAACATACAGCAACATACAACAAAAAAAAGAAAGCTATCCAGACAGGACTGCGACGGGAGCACCTGCACTGCCGGTGCTCACTAAAAACATATATTTTATAAACATCTATTTCTATTTCTCCGTACATCTGTTTGAGTGGCACGCAATAAGTCGAGCGATAGAACACTACATATTTTCAGTATTCAGTGTTGTGCCACCACGTGTGGCGCCAACCAATTCTTCCCTCACACTGCTATTATCACCCATTCATCCCTGCATGTATTTTGAGTGAACAGAACCACCCACGCCTGTTTTCACTCCAGGATTCAAAAAGAAGCTCTTTCTCAAATGATATGCTTGGCATGTTCTGACCATGACTGCTCTGCGGGGCTCAATATCTGACATTTTATGTGTTGGGTCACTGACGTGATGTTTGCTTCCCAGGAACGATCGGCAAAGGAAGTTGCCTCCCATCATTCTGTCTCTGCTAAATGCCGCTCAGGATTCATGACACGCTCAATTGAAACTTTCCATCTGGGAATATTCTGCACCATCAGATACTGCTCACAGGTGGTGTTCTATCTCTACACCTGCCTCTCCTCATGTTTAACGCTGAATGAGTACCTTCATTCGGTTTGTCTGCATACGGAACTACAGACGGAGGTCAACTTAGCTCTAAATAAACAGATGTAATATTCAAACAAAGTTACCTTCCGTGATGTACGGCTCTCTAATTAGTTAGGTATAGATTGGATACCGGATTTGACCACCTGATTTGATTACATTTAATCAAGGGAGCCAATAGGAGAAATGGGCGTCCCCCCATGGTCCGGGTTTTCAATTGCACAACAGAAAGGATAATTACAAGGGTTGGTAATAAGGAGACTGAACCTGATAACGACTTTTCCTATTTCCGTTTGTTATGTAGTGAATAATGTAGCCTGCTTGTCTAAAACACATACGAGCCTAAAATCTGGAACACTCATTTCTCTCTCTCTCTCTCTCTCTCTCTCTCTCTCTCTCTCTCTCTCAACGCCCCCAGATTAATTTCTTTTTTTTTGAAACGTGCAGTTTTCAGACTCAGCCAGCAGATCACCTCGAGCCACTCAAACAACTCTCTACAACTCTATTGAACGCCCCGACACCTGTAAACACACTTTGATGTGTAAAAGGACTTTAAGCCACTCAGAAACACTGATGAGAAAAATGGAGCCAAACAGAAAAACCAGTGAAGCAGAAGCTCATTAGGAAGCTCGGCTGGACTTTTTTCCTTTTTCCCTTCACAGAAGTCACTCTTAGAAGTGCATGATACCCTTGCAGAACCTCTGTCGCTGCAAGTCAAATCCTCTATTTCTGCCAAATGAAATGTTGCATCACCAGGGCACTGTGCATACATTGCATCTGATTATCAATTACTAACCTGTGTAGAGTAATCTACAAGGAAGTAAGTCCCTCCTTCTTCTTCAATTCCAGTATGTGTTTTTGTTGGAACGGCTCTGGGCACAGGGCTCAATCTCGATCATTCTGTCGGGGAACGTCCCCTAAACGTTCCCCACAGCTCATATTCACCACTCCGGCCATGTGTAACGGGAGCCGCGTCTTGCTGTTGATCAGCAGAAACAATAAACGGCCGGCGCCTTCCAAACGGCACGCCGCGCGCTCAAGCGCGCCGGCGACGATGAGGTGCGAGCTCCGGCGGGAGCGCAGCGTACGAGAAGTACAGCAGCTAAT
Source organism: Colistium nudipinnis (assembly GCA_016785305.1). Taxonomy (NCBI): domain Eukaryota; kingdom Metazoa; phylum Chordata; class Actinopteri; order Pleuronectiformes; family Rhombosoleidae; genus Colistium; species Colistium nudipinnis. The sequence continues at coordinate 558,770 of JAFBJU010000357.1, read as the reverse complement.
GGGCTGAAACAAAAGCAGCCGCGTCAGTTTAGGCGCAAACAGACGCAGCAACAGACGGCGAGGGAACAATCCGATGGCACCGCAAACCATCTGATGGGACACAACTCTCGCTCTAAATGTGTGCGTGAAAACTGGCATTCGCCACAATTAGCCACAACATTGGTTCCAATTTCAACAGGGTCGAGGTAATTGCCTCGGTAATGAGATTGTTCAGATGTATAAAAAGGAGTGGCCAGGAGGTACGCGGTTGCATTCCTTTATGCAGACGGGATTTTTACGGCGCGGGGAGGGCGGGGCGGAAGGGATGGCAGCCGGACAGCTCGAGGCCGACTCTTGGCTTTGTATCTTCGCTGAATTGACAGCCTCGACAATCTGTTTCAAAGCACACTAAGGGAAATCAATGGACACGCAAAGGTGAGCCAAGGTCCTAAATGACGACAGCATTATGATCAAAATCTTTAACGACAAGAAAAGCAATAGCCATATAAAAATAATCCATAGTACAGTGATTTGAAACCGACTAAGTGAGGCATTAAATTAATACACGACTCCCAGACGCTTCCTAAGTGTGTAATCCACAGAAGCTGCTAAATATGATCATGCAGTAATTCCTATTCCCAGCATGCCCCTCTGTCCGGGGCCCTTGAGTGTTTAAACTTGCACCGTTTTGAACAATTTTACCGACACTGTGAGGTAAACTTTTCTTTCCTTCGTGAGCATTCAAAAGATTTTCTCGGGTACATGAAAACGAATAGAATTTGTTTTCCCGCCGCAGTGCTGTTCAACGTTCCGGATGATTACCTCCGTCTTGGGCACTCCGTGCGCTGACACGCAAAGCCAGCGCATCTATTTACCCACGCTGGGAGTGTAAAGACTCTCAATTTGCAGGACCGGATTAACGGAGAGGCAAATGGGCTGCGATGGGACGCGACGAGCCAGGGACATCAGCACGCGCCGAGGAGGCGGCGGCGGCCATCGGAGAGAGGAGCACCTCTGGGACCGAGTGTGCGCGGGAGCAGCTGCGGTGGTGCAGAGCTCCGTGGGTAAGGCACGGCGGTTTATCGCCTGGTGATGAAGGAGCCTCGTCTTTGATTTGGCTCACTCGTTAAGCCCTCCACATAGGCATTACCCCGGGGGGGAGACGCGCACTCACTCTCAGACACGCATATACACGTGAAGCATGATGCACAGAGACAAGGACAATATGTCCAGTCCCTGATGGTTATACGTTGGATCAGGTGAGATTCACGACTTCAATCGGCCTGGAGCAGAATGTTTGTTGCTATATGCGCTGCTTTTCGGCTTCACAGAGTGTGCCGCGGGTAAAATAGGCCTCAGTAGTTAGGGGCAGGTGGTGAGACAAATGAGAAAAGGACCAGGATGAGAGATGGTTAGAATATAAAAGTCGGGCTCCATGGACACGCTCCACACTTCGCCACAAATCTTAGGGAGCAGATCCATCATGCTGCTGAACCAAATTCAGTGTAATGCCTGCCGCCCATGGCTACTGCTGTTAATGCTCACAATTGCGGCAAATCGGAATGGAGGTCTTTGTCATGAAATGAGAGGATCCCATTTACATTCATTTCCACAGTGTCAGGGGTGACATGTTACTAAGCTGCTGATGATACACCTACACATACCTATACAGCCTAATGCATTGTATTTCAACGCTTCATACATAAATGTAAAAACAGTTCGCTCACCGTATGTAATTCTTTTTTTTTTTCCACGGTCAGGTCACGGCCCTCTCTCGTGGTCGTCATGGGCGACCTCCTCTGTTAGTGCGGTAGAAACGTGCGTGTGGACTTCACCGGCGGTCCCCCCCAAAGGATGCAGATGACCACTTGGATATCTGTGGGAATAATCCAATGAGCCATGAATTTCAGCTTCATACACTGAAAATAAAATCAAGCCAGAATCAGAGATGAAAAAAATGTTAACTTGGACAGGGTGCCTCCGCCGGGGACACTGCCACCTGGGAGCCCCAAACTCCACAGGGTGGAGACTGGCAGGCTCCAAAAGACGTCAAGGAGGGGTGATATTCTGTCATCGCAGTTTCCACAGATCAAGGTTCTTCCTATATATTTTCCAAATAGGTATTTGTGCACCAGCTCGACTGCATCCTTTCGGACCGTCGCTTCCTCCATCCTCAGTTTTGGAAACCTTGGGTCACGACTGCAAGTGCATTCCTAAGGACGAGATCACAGCCATTTCCTCCACCTCGCATCTCTCTCAAAGCCAACGGCACACAGAGATCTAGACATCTGGGCATGAACTACGGTTTCCCCGTGATCAAAGTAGCAAAGGCGAACATTTGGCCCAGGATGGCATAGCCTCTTCAAATGTGCCCTGAAGAACTGACATGTACACCGGGCACTAAGAAGTGCAAAGTGCGAAACGAGAAACTGTTGAGTTTAAGTCCAACTGTTGGTTCTCTCAAGGCAATATGAACATAAAAAAACGTGATTGAACCAAAACCTGATCTGGAGTATTTCCCTCGTATGGCGATGATATTTTAAGACGCACATTATCAAGATATGAATGCACCTGGCCAGGAGGGACGTACACTTTCCTTATAGCACAAAGGGACACATGTAATTGTCTAATTGTTTGAGAAGCTTTTTTCTCTTATTAACTAGATGGAGAAAACAGACTGTCCCAGCCCCAGTATTTCATAAACATGTAGATTTAATGCTTGGGCCGTGTCAGATGCTGTAGGAGTCAGGTTGTTTCGAGAAACGTGATCCTTACACACCCAGTTCCCCATTATTTAACCTTATTTTTTTGTTTAACTTTAAAGTGGCATAACAGATGGATTCTTCAAAACCGTGGGGAGTGTTGAACTTCAGCGCATGAAAATAGCTTTAAGTTTAAGTTTACTTATTTGCTTATTTATTGACGTGTTTATTGCCGCATACTTCTCTTCTGTCTGCCAGGAAGATGGTTAAAAAGATCAATTGGTCCCCCACCCATCACAATATATATGGTCCATCATACCCAAATTTGGATTGCCAACAGTGCGTTGCACCCCCTTAACATTGCCGCTGCTGCTGCTGCCTGGAAGGATCCCTTTAAGGCCAGCATTGAAACGCATTGAAACGCCAGACTGTGCTGTTCCACTCTTGCCTCCAGCAGGATAACGATTCAGAGAAAGGGGACATCGACTTTACAATAAGAGATTTTGGGGAACAAGGGGGTGAGCTGCTAATAACTCTGCGGGACCTGAGTGACATTATCGCACCAGTGAGTAAGAATACTTTTCCAGTGATAAACCCGGGCCTTGAAAACGAGGATTCTCAGCAGGCCACCAGAGATAATACCTCCTACCACCTCTGGATGTGCCTCCGTAGACACGGGCCCCGTCGCTGTCTGTGTGCATATGTCTGCCTGCCCATCCTCCAGTAAAAGCTGGAAGCATTTAGTACCCACTTCAAAGACACTTTTCGGGGAGGAGAGACAATGTATTTTTTTTATATATATATATATATATTCTGTTTGTTATCTTTCTGAGGTTTCTATTGGATGATTCGCGTCAAACTATTCTTGTCAATTCAAAGTGGTGCAGAGCCCAATCCAAACGTCTGGCGTGCTCTATAGAAGTGAAAACAACACATACTACAAATACACCTTTGATACGATGGAGGTGAGAGACTGAGAGACTAAAAGAGAGGCCACAATGACGCATTCAAGCATTTCTCCGGGGGAACCGTGCCTTCAAAAGAAAGGATGTGTTAACAGAGCTTGCCTGAAATGGTTATTGATTTTCCCGCTCATGTGAAATAAGTACACAGTCTTTTAATAATTTTTGATGAGCAACTCCCAGATTGAATCTGCTCAGCAGGGAAAACAATCAATGGACTTTCATCCACGCCTGCTCTCGTTTCCCGCATTCTTCATTCCAACAAGGCACATACTTAAGATTTTCTCTGTAAGGGTTTGAATATTTTTTTCTACCGAGCCGTCATTTTGCTCACACTCTCCTTATATCCATCCTCATGAGGACCAGCGTCTCCATGGACGAAAAGATTGAATAACACCTTCACAGAGATGAAGGTTAATTTTAGATTTGGTATTAATGTTGGACATCAATTTAAGTTTAATGTTAATAATTGGTAAAAATGTAAGAGTACAGAGTGGTGCAGGAGGTAGCACTACCGCTCCCCATAGTCTAAAGACATGCGGCTTCAGGTTAGGGGTGGTGGAGATAGTGGATGGATGGAAGAATGAATATGAAATGAGCTACGTACTGAGTTTAAACCTCCGTAGAGAATTTCAACTGAATACGTGTTATTGAAACACTTCTAATAAAAAGAAACGTTTTTTAGATTCAGTTCTTTTTTTTTATCCTTTGAAATGTTAATGCATTCTTGGATAAGCATTTATCCATTTATTTTGCATACCGATGTATAGTGTCTGCTCCTGTATGCAGTATGTACACCGACTGTGTGACCAAGAAGCACTATATATCGGAGAAATAGGTGACACCGGCAGAGTAAAGTGCTTTGAGTGGTTGTTAGGACATGAAAAGTGCCACATAAATGGAGTCGCATTTACCATTTCCAACTTTGCCATGCCTGCAAATCCCAAACGGAGGAAGCTTATTATGTGTCTTTTCCATTTTTGATGGATGAAGATGTGCTTGACAAACTTCCGGTGTACTGCTGAGGATTATAGCAATCTCCAGTTTCTTCTCTGTGGTATGAAATGGCATGCCAGAGGATTTACATTTCTGGTGTCTGCGCATGTTGTTCTGAACATAACAAGCATGACTGTATTCGTGCAGTTCAGCCAGGGCTTCAAATTATTTACACCATAAACACAATAATGAATTAAATTGGACGCTATGCTCTGCCGTACGGAATGCATGCTGTCTTTCTTGAATATACTGCATGTCAAAAAAATGTGACAATTCTATTCGTAATTTATCCCTCAACAAAATGACAGTACATATCGCAAGCAGTGAACCAAGGAAAACAAATATCCATGCCTTTATATTCATTTAAAAAGCAGCAATCAACATCAATTCAATGTTACTGAACACATTTTGTCTAAAAAAAACGTCCGAGATCCGGGCCACCAATGCACAAGGCAGGGGCCAAACAAACACAATAATTCCTGGACTGTGGAAGGGGCTAAAGGCCCACAAGACTCGGGGCAGTTTGAGAGGTCCACAGTCAATTAAGAGCCAAAATAAAACTTGGAACCAATTCCACTTCCAACGGACCCTGCCCATGCCTGAAATGGGCAAGAGCAGGCCTGTTGAGCTGCATCACCAACGGGACTGTCCTATAATCCAATATCCCCATGCCATACGCTTGTGAAAACATGTAACCATGGCAACACGTGTTTTGTGTGCAGACACGTCTCTGGTTTCACAGAGCATACTGTATGCGGGGCCAGAGGCTCTGCACCTGGCTGTCCTCGCAAATATGAAACCAGCAATGTACCCAGGGCTCACGGGTGGACAGACGCCAAAAGTTCTGTGTCCTCAGCCTCCCGACATATGTTCATGTAGATGCAGTTTCATCTCGGATAGACCTCCGCCAGCACACCACTTATCATGTCATTTACAATTGCTAATGAATTGGTTACGATCCTGCACACACCAGCCCCAACACCCCCTTCCTCCTCCTCCTCCTCCTCCTCCTCCTCCTCCTCCTCCCTGGACCGGACATGGCCTGCTTATCCGTGGCCAAATCAAATTACGTCGGAATAACTGATGGCGTGTCCAGATCCATCGCGCCGACGGCTGCGACTATGCTCCTCATCCCACCTGCTGTTGGCTCCGCTGAAAACGGATGGGAGGGGGGTGTGGTGGGGGGGGGGGGGGGGGGGGGGGAGAATATTTAAATCGATGAGGGCCCGTATTGGTTCTGACAGGCTTGGCTGTTTTTGTACGGTGTCCGCGGGCCGTTCAGGGACGCCGTGAAATGCTGCATCCCTTTCAGGCTGTCTGTGCTTGGAGGCCGGCGCACTGCACAAGCTCTTGATAAACTTTCCCGGCGAGCTACAAATTCCGAGCAGGAGCATTCGCTTTGCTCGCCGTTTCCACTCCAACACTCCTCTCCGCCTCCCAAATCCTGTCCTCCCTCAGATGTGCGTTTTGTAACGCAGTCCCTCCCCTAGATCCCCTTGAAATGTCTGCTCTGTCCCGGGAGCTCTCCGTCCCGGCATCCCTGTCCCCAGCCGCCTCATTAATGAACTGTAAATACTCGAAAAATTGATCGGCTGTTTAGCCGCGCCACGCTGAGGGAGGATGGGCGGTATCTAGGATAGCGAGATGTATGTGTTTGGGAAACAAGTTTTGCGAGTTGGTTTAATTTTTCACAGAGCTCATGACCGGGAATATATCCGTTCCTCTCCGTCAGCATGCTTAACAAACACGGTATAAAGTGACCTGCCTACAGCATGTTCCTATGCTATTAGCTTTCCTCGGTCGCCTTGTCCCCGCACACTCAAGACAGCAAATCCAATTAATCGAAGCAAAACCTCGCATTTGCATATCTCTGACAACGTGTCATATTTACAATGGGCAGACAGTCTAAAGCGTTATGTTTCTATTGGAGCCCTGACAGGGACTTGGCCGGCCTTGACTTAGCTGTGGAGGCATATATTATTAGCTCCACACACCATTGTGCTTAAAAGAAAAGACCTGAAGATCACCCGGAGGCAAAATATCACCAGCAGTTTGCCTTTTTAATATGATAATTTTTGTATGATATGGAATATCATACGGGGGAAATTTTCGGTCGCTGTGTATTAATCTTGTTTGATACTCTGCGGGAGATGTCGTACTCAAGATAAGTGAATCTTTCAATGTCCTGTGGAGCAAGACCAAGCAAATGCTGGAAATATTTTATCGCAGGCAGGGAGAATGTTGAGCAAGGAGAAAAACACGGCAAATAGAACTTTGAATTCGAAAAATCTATGGATCTAAACATCTGAATGCCTTACTGGGGCCTGAACAGCATTTTATCCACGTGTGCTTGACAATGAGAAAAAGGCCCCTTCAGTGTCATTGCTCCTGCATTGGGATTTTGAACCGACATGGTGTTATTTTACGATATATTACACCGGAACACTTGAAATAACGTGTTCCTGTATGCCAAAGATTTTTTGAATTCCAAATACAGCGGAGCAATAAAAAGCAGTATCCTGGGCTGTTATAGCCCCGAGGTGATCAACAACCTATATAGACCGTAACTTTTTTCCAGCTGACCTTTCGCACTTTTTAATGACGGCGCACTGCCAAAATGTTGTACAAACTTGAACCTGGTAAAAAAAAATAATAATAAACAAAACGCACATATTTTGTGTCAGAGAAGTTTCGCCACCAAAGTCTTCCGTGGAAAGTGGACCGGGAGCCTTTGGCTTTAACTCAACAAGAGACTGATTCAAATGAGCTGTAACGTGAACTTCATTGGGCATCTAATGGACTCAAACAGAAGAGAGATATAGTGGTATTAGCGTGTATTAATGGTCATTTTAATCGCCGCCCGCCGAGGCATTACACCGTTGTTTAATGACGCCGTGGCACTTTTCTCCACTGCAATTCATGACTTTTATAGGTTTACCGCCTTTTCTCCGTTTTGTGCTGTAATCCACCAGCCATGCCCAATCCTCCCTGATTTCATGCACTGTACGTCGTCTTACATACAAGGCATTTGCATCCGTCTCTCACCACGATACACGCGATATTAAATATACGGAGAAAGGAAGTGAGGGAGGAGTCCAACTTCAGAGGTTCCAGCCCGGTGCAAGCTCACTTTCAGGACAGGACAGTCTAGTTATAGCAGAGCTTGCTGTACAATGTGAAATTGAAATGATATGTGCGCAATAAACCGAGGGGCGATGAAGCTATACGCATAAAACCTGGTATACGGCACACACTGTAAAGAACAACTGGTGGGAAAAGGTCAGAGAGAAAAGGCTTTTTTTCCTCAGCCTCACTCACAGGTTGTCACCAAAGCAACACACTTGTGTTTGGAGACGGGGGGAAAAGGACAGGATTCAATTACTTTTTCCTCAACAGCACCAACTAACAGCCAACATCATTAGGGCATTTTTCAGAAAAAAGGTGGACCCCTTACGCTATTGTGGCAACACAACAGTTCCCATCACGAGAAAACACTCCACAGTGTCAGTCTGAGTCACAAGCCTTGGCAAAAATAATAATAATAAAATCGAAAATCATAACATTACTTTATTTTCCTCCTCCTACGCTTTGATCTAAGCCATTTGGAAATTCAGTTATTACAAACCGAGGAGCCTAGCGGGGCAACAGGGCTTTCTGATCAGTGAACTTTGGTATAGACCAACAGGGAAACAAGTTGCCAATGTGCCAAAACCGACGAAAGGATGATCAACAGAAAAGCGAAGGAAAGCTGAAGCACGTGGACATTCATTCATGTCCTGGTGAGAAGTGTGTCTCTCACACTTAACATCATCGTCATACTTACAAACCAACGAACACCAACATTTTGGCCAGTATGGCTGAACGTTAGCACAACTTATAACCCCACATTGCACCTTTGCCCCTAACTAGGGTTATAGCTCAATAATCCTGTCCTATTTACGCTAGGATTGCTTGCGTCACCAAAGCGACACAAGCTGTTTGTTACGGCTAAGGATTCTGCCAGCGGGTCACCCTGTCCAACAGAGTTCCTTCAACCTTGGTTGCCATGGCCACTCGTGATGGGAAATCAGCCAGCTGAACTCAATCAGACAGCATCCTCGAGCCAGACAGTGAATTGTTGTCTATGCTAAAGCTAATTCTGCTGCTACTGCTTGTCAAGATACACAAAACAACTAAGTTAAATGATTATTCAGAATTGGTTTCTTTGTTCATTTCTCTTTGCATGTTGTGATATTATCCCATGATTATGCCCATAATAAATGTAATTGTGTCTTGATATGGCCACAATATATTGTTGACGTCAGGTCTTTTCGACAAACGACAAACACCTTGAAGCACGTCAGATGACGTGAGGTTGGGCCTTTGAATTTCAGGAAAAGTCAAAACCTGCCACAAGCAAAACATATTGGTTCTTTTTTTATCCGCATATCATATTCATACGCTAAACAAGCACTGTACCCCACCCTGTGTTCCCTCTGCAGCTCCGTTTCATTTTTAGCCTGCATCGAATGTTTGAGGAAACATTTGTGCACCTTCTGATGTTATGTAAAGCCAGTAAAACGCCATCCTGTCAAGAAACATTTAAGGGGCAATTTTGGTCACATCCCCGCTTCACGTGGAATTGCCTGGAAAGAAAATCGACCATAAAGCTCTGCAAACTGCGACACAGCAGGCGACAGGGCACCCGTCATCAAGTCTCGAGAAGAAGTCTCAAGAATTCAGTCAGCTTCAAAATGTGCCACTTTGACACAATTCCGCTAAATTACAACCCAAATTGCTTTTAATGGCCACTGCGTTTAATGGGAAAGAGCCTGCCTCAGCAAAGAGAGGGAAAAAGGCATTGACTGAATGCTGAATGTGAGGCATTGGATTTATTGCGATACTGCAAAGAAAGCCTGACTGAGGAATGTCTATGGGGAATTTACCATCATCACAATAAGCAGGATGTTATCCAAAGGCACGTTTTAGATGGAACCCTCCAATCTCTCAAAGCCAGAAGATGTGAAGATATTAGCGGGGCTCATTATTCAAGACTCGAACAATCATACATTCTGTGATGAAATATATTCAAGTAGAGAACCATAACAGGGCTGGCCCAAGGCTTTTATGGCCATAAGTACAACAGAGATTACAAATACGGCATCAATTATTTCGGCGAGAGCACTGGTGAAAACATCTGTTTGGATTGGAAGTGCCAAAGCGTCAGCAGCATTCGTGGTTATTATGATGCGACGCCGTCGAGACGGAGGAGGTCACGGCGGATGGACCTAAACAGAGGCCGCCGCTCCCCAAACAATAGTCGATGTTGGTTCCCTTCAAGTGTGACCTTAGTCGTTATTGCTGCCAGCACCCCGAAGGTTTCTCGCGGGAGCAGATGGCGACCAATCGCGGCCGGCGAAGGGGTGTGTGTGTGTGTGTGTGTGCGCGTGTGTGCGCAATACAAAAAAGGTCATAATACGCCCTCCGAGCAGCGATATGTCTCCGGGACAGAGTGGACGCCACAGTGACTCGCTGTCAGGGAAGGGACGAGGCGGGCCGATGCAGCCGGTTTGCGGGTTGTCACGCTTCAGCACTGGACAGCTCTGGTCTTCCCAGAATGAAGATCACTGGAGGACTCGTTCTTTTTCTGCTGATAATAGTACGCTCCCAACACAAAATAACAACTGTAAGATGGAATGCACGGACGCGGGACTGATATACAGTAGAGTCCCAGCTGGCAATGGCAGCACAACGGAATTTAAATAGTCCGCCGAGATGCCTTTTCCCCGAGCTCGACATTCAAACTGCCTTTTTACTGTTTTTAGGAGCAACTCCGCTCCACGCAACATCTCTCCGTGTCTCAGATCTGTTATCACAGAGGATGGAGGGTCTGCATATCTGAAGAAAAAGGGAAATGATACCATCTCATGCATATTCTCGTGTCGTTTCCTGCGGTCACTTCCCTCGAAATCATCACAGCACCTGGGACCAATGAGATTTCAGCTCCTTCCGACACACTCGCTCCATTGATGTGGAAATGGGGAACACGAGAACAACATTTCAAATCACAACTTCTTCTAGTTTGTCCGATCGCAAACCTGAGCTATTTGCATAGCGGCAGCTCACTGTGGTTCTATTTCGAAAAACTGAGGCACTTTAATTGCTCCCGACTCTGGTCTTGTACACAATACTACAATGATCAATCAATCAATCAATCGATCAATCAATCAATGATCAACATGGTTCATGTCGGTGTTGGGATGTTTATCATGACATGAACTCAGTCAGCTCACACCAAACACAGTATGGCATCTGCCGCCGCCGGACCTCCTGGCCACCTTGTTCCAGCCTTCCACGTGGCATTTATTAAAGTAACGCCTATATGTCACCAGAGTGTCTTTTCTCTTTGCGACTTGAGAAGCACACATCCAACTGCTGTTGTCTGAAGAGTCTCTCGTGTGAGCCTGGGAAACCTCTCACCAAAAAAACTGCAAAACCGAACTCAACTTTACAGATTCTTAAGAAAAAAAAAAAAAAAAAAAAGAAGAAGCTGCGAGCTGCTCTCTCAACTGTAAACGCTGTCTGCTTTTACTACCTACTACCAGGGATCAAAAGCTGCAGCCTGATTCCACAAAGCCCTCCAGCCTTATATTTAGATTGCGAGTATAATCAAGCATATTGCTTTGCTTCAGCTCATCGCCCCCACATAATGTGTTATGTTCCTGCACCGGAAAAATCGAAACACTTGTTATATTCTGGTCCCAGGTATACCGTGTCAACACTTCATCACCACACGCACACCAGAATCGTTGCAGGGTTGTCACCTGGTGGCCTCAGTCACTATTTCACTCGCACACTTAATGACATACACAGACTTGGATCTGTGCTATACAAAAAAAAACAAAAACAATGTCAATTCTCTCACCGCCATAAATGCCGCATTAAATTGGCTTTAAACCATTTAAAATGTACTATCGTGATGGATCTCCTCAGAGATGGGGTAGAGTGAGAAAGAAGGTATCGAGTCACGTCTGTCTCACTGCAAAAATTTGCATGGTTAAGGAGGTGGAAGGGACAATTTGGGGACACGAGCGTCGGTGTCATTTCACCTAAATGAATTTGCCAAAGTGTCTCGTGCATTCAGCTGCCTCAGTGAAGAGTGCAAGGAACTGATTGAAAACAATAGGAGAGAAATTAAAAGCAGGATTATGTGATTACGGGATTACACATCAATTAAAGTTGCACGGCGTGTTTGGATCCCACTTTTTCAAGCTCTTCCAACGTTACCTCATTTTTCACTATGTTACATTTCAATCCTATCCTCAATTTAAGGATATAGTAGTAGCATTTGTTGGCGTTTGCGGACCTTTTAAAAATATTTAAGTCCAGAGGATATTATAGTATGAAAATATACAGTATATATAATACATACTCTCTAATTTTCCATTCCTGTCCCCCTTTGAGGCTGGAAAAACTGTGAATGAGTCGGTAAATTGAAAAAGGCTCTTTTGACCTTGCATTTTAAACTCCTCACAAATCCACTCCTAAGGTTCAGCTTTAGATTTTGTCAGCCCATAGCCTCAGAGCTTGCCCAATCTTCCCACAATCAATACCAGTTCCTTCCCCGAGTTTTTCACCTTCACATTGAAAGGTAATTTCGAATTCTCTCCCCACGCACAGACGTTATTTAATTCTGTTCATTCAATGCCAGTTTGTGTACTCGCGGGCCTTCAACACCTAGTAACGCTGAAAGACAAGCCCTGAAACAAACTGTTCCGATCAACAGAGCCATTACTCCAAAGAAACAGAGCAACGCAACTAAAGACGCATTATTTTTTTTTTTAAACAACAACTTTGAGTTCCTCCTCTGCTTTAATGGCTTCCTATCAGCCCATCTTTTTGTTTCAGCCTGCCGCCGCTTTTCCTTCTGTTCCCCTCTCCCAGCTGTGCCCCGTCTAAACAAGCTCCTCATTGGACCTCTCATCCAAAGCGGTGCGTCTGTTGATGCTCTGGTTGAGTTCACTCTCTTTGAGCAGCATTTGATCCTTTTATCAATGCTGAACCTCAAAGCCACTCTTAATTTCACCGTTGGGCAGGTCCACAGTGTCACAAGGCTCATTATTATTTTTCAGTGCGGTTTGTGATAAACATTGTAAAACGTGTTTGAACAAACGTCTTCGGTCTGGTTTTCTATGCCCCTTAGTTTAAAATGAAATAAATATGAAATTGTGTTGAGCTCGTATTGTTCTTTTAAAAAATATACTGTATATATAATCCATAAAACCTCAAAAATCAAATCAGTTTCTGAATAAGCGCCATATGTTTCCCCCCCCCCCCAACACCCACGACTTATGTTCACCTTTTAAATTGATGTGGCTAACAGCTGCTTTTCTTCCCACATTTAGCAATTATGAAGCAACATTATCACTTCCTTGGAGTCATGCGTGTGTCCTACCTGAGGAGTCCAATGTTCACTGGATTCATCAGGGGTATCCAATGATAGCAGGCCCCGCTGTGCTCCTATAGTGTCTGACTGTGTCCGTCTGCTGTATGCTGCAGAGCAGGTAGTGCATATGTGGTTTGTAGAGCGTTTTCTCTAAAAGCAACTGTGGCCGAAAACAACACCACGAGAGTGAGCCCCAAAAACTGTACAAACTTGGACTAGACTCACTATTTAGTTCCGTAAAGACAAGGAACGCTGCAGATTCATGACAGTGGGAAATTCAACGGGACAATGGGAAGTTAAACTGATTTAACATGAGGATACCTTAACTTTAAAGCAATATCAAGTATAGCTGCTTAAAGATATGAGCGTATTAAAAATGTGCGATAAGGGGTCCCAGTTAAAATATGTTAAAATAAGAATTGCTCACCAAACAGCGGAGGAAGTACTTCGTGATTCTTTTTGGAAACGGTATTACTAAAATACACTCAGGAACAATATCTGGGACATTGCTATTACGACTTGCTTTCACCTCTCACCGAGAGACTGCGGCTTCTTTTCCTCAAACTCATTTAAAGCACATTATTCTCAAGTGCCCATATTTAATAGGCAACTGGGGCTGCGCCTCCTCGCTGTTCTTTGGCTTGCCAGCGCACCGCGCGCGGAAAGAGATACAGAAAACGACGTTGCTGAACCGCTTATCATTCGAACAATATCGGCCTACCTGCATAATTGCTCACGTCGCTGGCTGAGGATAATTATTTTACAAACATGGTTCAAAACACAAGATCCTCTTGCATCTCTTTCTCTTTTGAATCACATGCAAGGTAGATAAAAAAACAATCAGAGCCGGAAATTACCCAGACACCTCGTGACAGTGTCTCCGCGGCAACACAAGACAGGCTTCGCCGTCCCTGCGGCTGTTATCGGGTCTCTCCGCGCAAATTGATACGTCAAAGCTGGGAGAGCAGTCGACCTGCTCTGGTGTTCTTCTCTGGCTACAGGATTAGTTAATGTCAAGACGAAAAGTCTCTGAAGTGATGTCTCACCTATGTATACTGTACACACGGGTTACAGACGCACACATTCAGGCTTTGCGTCCTGCGAAACTTCTCCTTGCGGGCTGTCGAGCATGATAAATAATTGCGAATGTCAGGAAAAGAAATCCATGCAAACTGTTCGCGTCGGTCACGATCTGACATCTCTGAGGCGCCGACCGTCATTTCGGCAAATGTCACCGCGATGCGGCCAGGCTCAGTTGAGTTTGTCTTTGAAATTCATTTCAGCGCCGCGTTTGGAACGAGGGCTGCAGCTGCTCACCTTGCCGACAACCACCGGCAGAGGGGCTGGGTTACAAAAGTCTGCCTGCATTGCCTTGTTGCACAGTTGACATGAAGGCGGGCTCGATTGGTCCGTTCAAGGCAGAGAATTAACAAATGCCGGATTGCTGCGTTTTTATGGCTCATCTTGTGTAAAATGTGTTTAAGGTAGCAACAGCTACAGCCTGCCACAGCCTCGTTCGGCTTGTTTTTGCCAAGGCCTCCTCATTCGTCTGTCAAGGTGAGGCACTATTTCACCTTTATCACGCAATTTTGTGAACATTAAAATCCGCCACAACTGCGTGGTGATGTGGGTCTGTGAAGGACACGGACAGGGACAGACAAACCAGCACCGAGGCGGTAAAATTGTTCCGTCTCCCTTGACATGCCATTTACAATGGTCCACAATAACATTTGATACTTATTGTTTAAGGAACAAATAACAGCCGAGGCTGAGGAGAGTGTCATTTCCGAGTTTCATTGGTATTTGCGAGGGGAATACGGGACAACGTTAAAACGCTCCCCTGATGATGGCACTCGACGAATTAGAAAAGACAGGAGGTGAATATGAATTTCATGAAAAACCCAGTATCCCTGTTTGGCCACACGACACACGAATGAACTAACCTTGGCGTGTAAAATCAAAAAGAGTATACACAGATTAATAAACGGTTGCATCACGCATATTCCGCGAACGCCCTCAATGTAGCTGGAAAGAAACGAAGCAACAGAAGAGCTTGGCCCAAATGCACTTTCTACGGTTGCGTATTCCACCCTAACTTTAACCGCGAGTCCTCCTTCCACCTTTGAAGCACCGAATTGTCACATGGCGGGGAAACTGCAAAATCACCTGGTGGAATAACACCCCCACACTGGGGTGTTAGATGCGCTAAACACATCCCTCTTCTCCAAAGCGTCACTTCTCACATCAGCAATGTGAGACCGCCTGGGGAATGTGTTTGGCACAACGAATACGTTTTGATTAAAAACGTAAAAAATTACAATGAGTCTCCATCAGAGAGATATTTCATTGTAGGTCCATTCTAAAATCCCAGCCATATAACGCATAAGCCATAAAAATGGATAAAACTGCCGAGTATTTGGCTAAGTGCGGTATGCCGAATGTGGAAAACAAAGTAAATTTTCCTTTGCTCCACCGTCACTGTACATTTTCATCAATGTAATTGATACACTTTGATCACCCTCAGGTGTATAAATCTTTTCGTCAGCTGGCGTATCGTTGCCTCAAAAACACTCCCACACATGCCGCTCTGACGAAACGACATGACTGGATGAGGATATTTGCTTATGTTAATCAGAAAAAAGCCACGACCAATTAAGATTAGACGTTGATGAACGATAACATGAAACTTAAATGGCTTTGGAAATGGGAAATGAGGTCAGATACCAGAATGCATTATGTGAGTGAACAGCGTGAAATTTGGGTGAGCACAATGAAAGTGTGTGAAATTGTATCTCTAAGACTAAAAAAAACAAACTATATATAGATTGAAGATACCCAAAACGAGGTACATAAGTGTATGTTTTCTTATTGCGGTTAAATAGTATTTACTTGTTTACATGATAGATAATCAGCACTAAACATCCGAGTACGTCAGTTTGCCTTGAAACATGAGAAAATAGGGACTCAGAAATTGAGGGTCAAGTAAAAGACGTTCCGTATGTTCCCATAGACATTTCTTAAAGCGTAAAACGTCCATTTCATCTCTGGCTGTCGTGTCAAAAAACCAGTGGGCCGGCAGAGAAAAAAAGCACTGAACTGATTCTTCTGAAAACAACAAAAAAAACCTCGACGCGCCTTTTTTTTTTTTTTTTTCCGAAAGCGCCATTTCACTTCTTTATTGTGCCTGACCTCTCATCTGCGCAAGCCTGAGCCCATAACGCTCTTTGCAAAACAGCAAAGCACATCGAAATTCACCTACGAGTTGAATAAAAAGTAGCTTTGCAAAAGAAGGGGGGAAAGAGGGTCAACGTGGGTTATTGGCTCATTTCCAACTCCACCAGTTTCCCACATCCAAATGCGCTTGGAGGTGTCGGGGGCTTTGTGGGCTCCGCAGGGAGCCGTGCGAAAGTGCCACTCGATTCGGTGTCAGCAGGGTCTGACGAGGACAAGGTCGACAATGAAAACAAGGCCCCCCAAGGCCCCCCCCCCCCCCCCCTCCGAGTCGTGAGGAGTTGAAGGACACCTCGGCGTCGGCAGCCTGTTCCTCGTCTCTACTCGGGTTTGGAAGGTACATCAGCTTCTACAGGCATATCACATCCGAAATGACTGAAATATATGAAGGAAGTATCATTATGGATAGTGTGAGCTCAAAGCTTTGCCACGGCGGATGAATGCAAGGAATAAAAAAAAATAATAATAATACGGGGTAAAAAGGCCAGGACAGCATTTTGTTTTAGGGATTAATGTCGAAGTTGCAACACTAAATCAGTAAAGCTGTCCACCAGCAGCAGAAAGACATTTCAGATTGATGTGTAGAACTCCGGAGGGAAAGACGTATATCACCGAGTATGGTACTTGATGTATGGGTCTTGGTTGAAATGTATATGATTTGAATTTCTAAAAAGGGCCTGTCAGAATAATAACGATGTTCGGCCAGTTGCCTGACAACAACCCGAATTTGGCCGGCCTGATCACCAGACACACGGGCGACCTGCCAGAATCAGGGTGCTACTGCGGGCCAAATCTGGGCCAGGTGCTCCTAACTGGAGCCGACGCGCAGCCCACATCCCGCACGCGGCCGGCGCTCCCACAGCCCAGCGGAGCCCAGCGGAGCCCAGCGGAGCCCAGCGGAGCCCAGCGGAGCCCAGCGGAGCCGTGCGCGGGCCAGAGCTGGCTCATGCCGGCGTTTGAATACCATCCTGGACATCCAGCATTTCACACGCGTATGTCCGTATCTATGGGGCCTTCGTTTTTTTTTCTTCTTTTCTCATCACGTACCGCGAGGTCCTATCCTACCCCTTTTTTTTTTGTTTTTTTTCCCCTTTCTCCCACACATGAACAACATACACTGCGTCTCCTTGGATTATGACTTGCTCAGAGAAAAATGCATCCTGGCTCAATAAGCTATTCGGCGTGATCACATGCCTTTCCTCATGGACTGGGAACATCAGGAGAGGTGAGCGACTCAAACTTCAGAGGAGCATCAGCCAAGGTGCCTCCCCCCCCCCCACACTCCCCCCCACTTCCCCTCATCTACCCCCCCTTCATCTCCTCGACGGCTTGCGCTGGTAATTTAGTCGGGAAATTGTTTCGTGTTTGTTTATGAACCGTGAAGTCCCAGGTGAGATTAATCCGAGAGGAGCCGCAACAAGAAAGAAGGTCGTACGTCTGCAGTGACGGCGCGGCGGAATTTTCCATCCGGTCCGAGAACATCTCAGAGAAATGCCTGTCTGGAATGGAGTGAGCGGCTCGGCATAATGACGACATTACGCTTCACCTATAGGAAACAACCAGCGTTAAAGGTCTCCCCCTATTATATTGATCATAATCGCTCGCTTGCTCACGAAACTGTGGAGGGGCTTGTTTTCCTGTAATGCCGGCGAACGAAAAGGTGATCACAGCTCTTCATCTTCCCGGGGGATTTCCTTGCTCCCCGCCATGTCTCTCATTTACGTTGTGATTCATCGGGGCTGACCTTTCTTTTTTTTTGGGGGAGGGGGGGCGGCTGGGGGGCTGAGTTTTTAATGGGATGATTCATCCCTGACCCTTACGCCCATGGTATAAATACTCTCTTCCCCCCCCAGCAGCTCGTCCTCTTGGGACACGTTTGCCAGCGCATCTTTTGGAAAGTAACACTGTTCATGAAGCTGCGCTTTGTGGGGGAATTTTGCTTTGATTGTTTTGTGTATCTATCCATCTGATGGTGATATTTTGGCACAGCGCGAGACTTGGACGGTTGAGTCCAAGGAAAATCGGCCAGAATACAGTAAATACTTGGACACGCGTTACGTTTCCCAGATGGTGCTTCAAAGGTTCAGAGCCCACCGTCATAGAGCTTTCTTTTGATGCGAAACACAAGCTCCACAAACACAAACCATTTCAACAAAGGCAAACACAGGAAGCACTAGGCTATGACGCTCACTATGCAGCCTAATGTTAATCTTAATTCACAAGTTCAATCATTTCCTCATGATTAGTGTTCTGTCATGGCACAACACACACGCTAGCAATTTTGTTTATATACTGTAAAACAATACATTCAGCAATTTTCTTTTTTTTTTTTTTATATTTGATCAATCGACACCTGTGATAAAATCCACGACGTGGCTGATCCGTCGGGCACGTGCTGCCGATGTACTGTTCAAAAGCGAGCAACAAGCTCGGAGCATGAGCTCATTCGAAAAATGACACAACGGGGTTCATTGTGGCCTCTTTACCACTGTAAGACGTTTACCACTCTGTCGTATACAACGACAAAAAAAACATGTGCTGTTCAGAGGGCAAATTCAAAGAATTTCGAATAATTCATAGCGTGTATCTGCCTGTTCGGCACCAAGTATCTGCAAGAATAAGAAGTGCTTGAAAAGCACCTTACAGATCATTAACAAGCGCTGAAAACAAGCTCCGGTTGCACTCTTTCCAGTCAAGCCTCGGCGAGACACGGCGAGAGCGGAGAGCTCTCAGTCGGCTGTTCGCCAGTCCAGGCACCAGTCCCACCGGTGCATGTCGACACTCACAAAACCAGGCGGCTTGCTTCCATACAATTCCAGGTGCTCATCTGGGATGCGCTACCTGCCTTTTCACTTGGCTCGGCCTTAGTGGAGCCAATGCTGTTTCGCAAAAAGCCCTGAGAGTGCTCCTCATTAACGGAGCAAAATGTGTGTAAACAAACTGCTCAGAAAAAGAGAGGAGGAAAAAAAAAAAAAAAAAAAAGGCTGCAAAACACATGCGCAACAGATGCCGAGATAACACGGTCATCTCACTAAATACAGAAACTTCACTAATTATCACACATTCAACCACAATTGGAAGGAAAAAAAACTAAACAAAGACAAACATGCTTGGGATAAAAAACTGTTGACTATCTGGTATCCAATGCACATCCATGCTGCCTGCTGGATCCTGGATTTTTAAGTCAAATTTAACTCTCTCGGCCAGAAGCGTAATTATCTTTGAATACATGTTTAATTCAGTAATACAGCGTACTTAGCTTGGTGGCGCATCAAGCGAGCCACGGTGACTGACTCGTACAGCCTGCGACCGCCGCGCTGCTCGCCGAAACGTGTGTGAACGTGAAGAACAGACCGATCCCAAGAACAATATTCACCTCTATGTGGGGGAAACGAAGAGAAATGCACGTCGGTTTGTTATAAGTGCACAATCCATCCCTGCGTCACTAACTGGACTAAAACGTTTCATCATTCAGCAGTCAAGTCTTTAAAAAGGTCTTTGTTCTTCAAGGCCTCCTCTACATTATTTATGTTTGCTGCCCCCCCCACCTAATTGAAAGAAGATCGTATCAGGAAATAGAGGTTCATTGTGATCGGGCAGCAAAAAACACAATCGGAACAGGATGAAAGCAGAAAAGAAAAAGAGGAAAACTCCTCGGTGGATTGTTTCTTAAGACAAACGTCACACACTGGCACAAACTCATAACAGGACAGGTGTTGTGGGTTTGAAAGCAAATAGCATATCTCAAACAAAGCAGTTGGTTTTAAAATCTGATCTGCCTTACTTGTCTAATCCTCCCCGTCCGATGCAGTGAAGATGCAAACACAGAAACGTACCCTCGTACCCCGTACACTGGATTTTATCACGTCTAACGCACATCTCAATAACGACATCAGATCACCTATCGTCATAGACATTAAAGAGTTAACAGTCATTCGTGTCGTTCGCACGAAGAAAGTGTAATATAGCGACTCTTAGCTGGCAGACAGAATACAAACGGAAGGGAGGCTATTTATTCTAAGCTGACACTAAAGTCTTCATCTGGGGCCACCGAGTCACACCTGCAGTCAAGTCTAGGATCATGTCGCTGGTTATGGAATAGCTGGTGCTGGTAGTGGAATAAATACGATATGAAGAATATCAACATCAAAGATGGACCGTTATGAAAACGAAGTGCCAATGCACAGGCGAAAAAAAAGGAATCTATCTGTAACATTGTCTGGATTACATTGGAGCCGTTTCTCAAAAAAAAAAAAAAAAAGCATAAAGTCTGGAGCTGTTCGACAGAGCATTTCAACTTGCGCGCATTCTGTATGCAATGCAGAAAGCCCCATTAATATTTCATACGATGTGTCTGAGAAGAAATAAAATGGGTGAGTGATCACAACACCATCTATTTCAGCTCATCCATCTAATTGTGTGCTGCAAGTGTAATTATATTTATCTTTTTTTTTTTTTTCCCAGTGAATAGACAAATATGAGCACAATCAGGAGCGATCTAAAACTCCCGATACATTCACTGCACACAGCAACAAAGAGCCGAGATACGACAAAACATTATTTCACACAAGTTGGATTGTGGTGCGAAAGAAACGACTTCCTTCAGGTTTCCTGGCATCCTTTCTATATTTTTTGCGTCCCTACAGGATTTCAGATTTGACTGAACAGTTTGTTGTTTTTTTTTTACCGCTGGAGTTATCATGTACTTTGTACTGTCGGTGAGGTGCAATCCACCTCCAAAGCTGTACCGCTTCTTTCCCCTTCAGCGAGGTTACATTTAGACGATTTCCAGAGCAGAACATTGTTGCCATGATTAACTGCCTTGGAACAAATCAATATCACCCACAGCGGGGGAAAAATATGAGGGAAGAGAGACATGCAAGAATCTGTCTGAAATCCGTTGACCTTCAAATAACCAGATAACTCATAGCATGTGACAGGAATCCATTTCTATAGACGAGACTCCACGAGGATGGAGGGCAAAGAGAAAAATGGTTCAAATCGTTACCTGGAAACTGGCTTTGCTAAACTCTTTTCTCTCTCAAAAAAAAGTGACTGCTTTTCACACAGACAGGAGCAAACACACACACACAAAAGCGTTTCAAGCTCCCGGAACAGTTTGGAAGTTTGGAAAAGAATGCTGACCAAGTTTTAGCGTGAATACCCCAGGGCTGCATTGTAGCCTGGAAGGGCACGATCAGAGACCTTTTCAAATGATGACGCGGTCAGCTCCGAAACCTTTGCTGATTTGTCCTTATCAGTCAAAATTTGACAACCAGCTGAAAACCCTCTCTTTCCGTTTCCCCTCATTGTCGATCCAACAAATCGCTCAGTGTTTTCTGCTTCGAAGCAAACAGCCGCAGAATAGACACTCTGCTTCCTGTTTACGGAGCGTAAAGCCAGGAACCCAGGAAATGGCTGTTGAACTTTGCCTAAAGCTTTCCATTAAAACTTGGCAACTGGTTCAAAAAAAACAAAAAAACAAAAAACTCAACAGGCACGTCAGGGTTTGGATTTGTTCCAAGTTGTATACAACAGGATGTCGAGGAAGGGAGATACCAACTCTGTGGCCGGGGCTCGGGAGGGAGCACCGCTCATCCGTTGGAAGGCGAAACCCTTAATCTCATGTCTCGGTGTCCTCGGACAAGATACTGGATCTGCCCCAAACTGATATGGATGCGAGCAATATGCAGCGTGCCAGATACAGAGGGGTAAAAATGGAACGTAGCGAGTGAGGCTGAGTGAGAGGCTGCTACAACAAGGAGCTCATTAACGTTCCATTTAACGATCCAATGAGATTTGACCGTACGTCACATTTCCAAAGACTAAAAACAACAGGCAAGTATTGAAAAAAAAAAAGGGGTCGCATACAGGGGTAACAGTAATACAAGCCACACTATTAATCTTCCGGTACGCTACATGATTATTAGGAGTTTCATACGGACACCAACAAAAACAATACGCCCGTCCGAAAATCCACCGTGCGGGAGCCAAGATGGTGCGTCTTCAGGAGCCTTATTCACGATTGTGAATCGCACAACTCGTCGGAGATTTATCAATTACGTTTATTAGTGATTGAGCCGACATCTACTCTGGTTCAAAATGGCCTTTTTTTCTCCTGCAGGGGAGCCGTATAGTCCTCGGAGTCTTTATGCTACAGCACTTCCTTCATTTGGATAAAACAACCCCAATCACTGGCTTCTGGGAATGCAATTAACACGAAGAAGCTGAATTGGAGACACAGCCGGGACATACAGTGCCACTGATCAAAGCCGACACGCAGCAGTCCCAATGATGAATGAGTTTGGCCACTTTTATGAAGTCAAAGTGATGTGGGTATATGTGTCACCTCTCGAGCACGAGGATATTTCAGCGGATCAGAAGAGGTTTCTGTCTTTCTCTTTTTTCCCAGCTACAGCAGCAGCTGGCGTTCCTCCGCAATTGATTGTGAAAAGCGGTTTGTCTCGTCTGTGAATCACTTTGTGGCTCATTTTACCCCCTTCTGAATAGGAGTGTCGAAAGTCAATTTATTTCCCCAAGATTGCAATTTCTCTTGTTTATAGTATGACAATGAGTTTGTATCCAGATGAAAAGGAATCACATTGTAATTTGTTTGGAGCTTGCTTGAATGCGATAATGAGATTCTGTTGTACACCAGCAATGCTAATATATCTGCGGTGACGATGATGGAAAAAGCCACAGCGATAAATGCCAGGGCTGAAATCCGCACATTGGATGGCACACTCATTCCCCAGACGTCTTTGTTTCTCGCGGTAATAACCTGCAGGCTTTCAACCTTAAATTATGCATAAGGGTCGAGCGATAATACTGCTTTGGTTTTTATTTTATTTGCGGCCAGTTCAATTGTGAGATCAATATGTAACCAAGCCCCTGTGACACACATAATAAACCTTTAAAAAAAGGATTCCACGGGGTTGCAACCGATGGTTTACAATAGCGACGATGGTTGATTTTTACGCCGCGCGTATTGTTTTAAATTGCCGGGGAAGGACATTAAAAGAGGACAGAAGCCCATAGTCTGCATTATTAAGACCACCCAAGTAAATGAGTGGAGTAACGGACTACTACTCTCTCTCTCTGAGACGCAACAGAATATGAGCACACGGAAACGGATATCCTCCTCCACGAGGCATGAATCTAGCAGCTGTCATGTCATAATATTGAACCGATGCGGATAGAAATGTGCAACGCTTCTGCACGAGAATCTATTTCCAGCACACGGGATAGGGACAGAGGATGTAGCACCGAGTACAGATTGTTAAGCAATATAAGGATATTCAATTTTAGGCTACACAAATATAATTAGTTTGGATTTTTTTTTTATATTACTAAGTTATACCAAGCCTGTGTGTATCTCAGTCTAAAAAGAGAAATATCAAAGGAAAAATGTAAAATGTCAGTGTAAATATATATATATAGGTGTATTATAAAAGGAAATCTGCATGTCGCTTTAACTGGATCGCATCCATGAGTTCAGCGGCTCGTACCTGCGTCTCCAGGGTGGAACTTTTTTTTTTTTTTCTTCCCCGCATTCAGAAATGCACAACGATCATTTCACAGCACCTTCTACACTGTCGCGCTGGGCAAGAAGCAAGCAACCCGGCGGACACGCTAGCCCACATAGCAACGTTGTTACACCTCTGGATTTTTCAAGCCGCCGCTGCAAAGGTATTTTTCTCACTTTTCTCTCCGATGTGAAAAGGTCTTCATTAGGAGCCACAGCCGTACAGGGTTGCAGAAACATTGATGTGCTCTGTGGACACCGTGTGTCTGCGGGGTCAGGTCGCCGTTTCGCTGGAAACTGGAAAAAAAAAAAAAAAAAACTCCTGAAGTGATCATAAGAGTTAGTTGAAGATGTGCGGGGAATGTATTTAGCTTTAATCTTCAAAAGATAATGCTCTCCACAGAATGATGTGGTGCTTTCTGACCTGTGATGTCTTTGAATTTCTCCCCAACATAACAAGTATGGCCATGTCTCAGCTCAACAATAACAGCCTCTTCCGTCCTCCATCCCTGAACAAATAGTACCTTCCGTTTGATCACATGTCACCCAGACACAGAGCTGAAATGTTGCCAGCCTTCCTAACCTCTGTTCCTCTTGTTCAACAAATTACTCTGTAATTTAGTCTTTTCTCCGTCAAAACGAACCGTGTTCCTGGATTTTGACGTTCAAATTTCAAAATCATAACAGCCTCGTCTGCACTCTGGAGCACAATGTGTATTGTTGGCAGTATTATTCGGGTGTCACTCTAAAGCCCTGCAAAATTATTATTTTTTTTTAATTGCATTAGCTCACAATGGATCAATTAGTCACAACCAGCAACAGTGAACAGGTTCCCATTTTGATGCCACTACACAGGTGCATCGCGGTTGAAAAGCCTTTAAATGCCTTCATCGCAGATGAGCGTTATAACCGTAAACCAGTGTGATGCTGGTGTTAGTCAGTGACCCCCCCTGATAACTTTTTTATAATCAAAAGGAAAATGCGTACATTGATTGAACAAGATGCCAGGAATAAGTAAACTAAACTAAAAAATATTCCAGGACCGTGTGGCTGATCCTGTTTTTAGATCTCAGGCCACAGCGTTACTTTAATCGGCCCAAACAATTTTCACTCCATCACAGTCTGGCACACAGTGTTGCCAGGGACATTTTGGAAAACCACATCAATTATAGATTCACATGACAGAGGCAAACAGATTTTTACAAGAGATAGTATAATTTTACTCAGAGCTTGTTTTGCTCGCCTGCTGTTAACGCTCTCTCCCCGAGGGAGCAAATCACTTTCCAGGGTTTCCAACATGCGGTTCAAAAAGGGTAGGTGGAGAAACTGCACTCAAAGTAGTCTGAGGATCATTATGTCAAAGCGCACGAGGCGAAGGGAACTCTGGCCTTTATCCAACTGGGCACTATGTTTATGAAGGAGGGCTTGGTAAATGAATGGTACACAGCGAAATGTTGGGCAACCGGTCCAATACTATTCACATTACAATACTACTACTGCAACTCAGTCAATTTAAATATAGCAGAAGAGCTATCCATATACACGTTGGCACATCTGATAAACTTTGGAAACAGTGTTTCATCAAAAAGTCACTCCAGGCGATATTTTAACAGAATTGCTCCTATGCGAAAAGAGCCTATAAAGAACAAAGGCAGAACAGCTGCATCATTGAGCCACTGGATTTATTTTCATATTCACGGCCTCCGAGGATAAAGGATCCTTCGGAGGGGAAAGCTGGAATTGAAGAAATTCAGACATAAGGAGAATCGAAAATGTGCCCTGGAGGACTTTCAATGATGTTACAGAGATCGCTCGCGCCCAGCCTCATTTTCATCCTATCAAAGAGAACAATAGAACGTATTGATTGTTTTGTGACACTGCGCCGAGCCCTCCGGCTATTGGCACAGCACAACGGGGCGTGACGGCGGTACTTTAGTCGGGATTACCTACGAGTTGATCCGAGTCACATTCCCCCATCAGCAAGAGCGGGTCCAAGCAAGGAGGCCTTTTTCAATTTGAAGACATTCACACAAGTCAATGGAAATCTCCAGGGTCATCTAACCTGCGTTTCGATGATGTTTTTGTGGGTGTCTGACCACAGCAGTCTGAAACTAATATACGAGCATTTGTGATTCCTGGTAAGAGGTTGTATAGTGAACAAAGAAGGTGGCTGTTTGGGGTTGAATAATGATGTGTCTGGTCGGCGCATGTGGTGGAGTCATTAGTCTCATTAGGAGGACAGTGGCCATGAGTCCTTAAGTCTTTACTGCTGCCTTACTCCTGATTTCCTTCACACTGTGAGGTCGCTGTGGGTGTAGGGGTGATTGGAGGCCTTCTCCATCTCCATGGAGTTGTGAGTCAGAGACAGCAGCCATCTAATCTCTGATATGACAAGATTACAGCACATCATAATGATAGGCTGATAGCCTGCTATCGCCTGCTGTCACTGTGTAAGCCGTGAAGAATGGAAATGTCAGATATCAGGCTGAAGCCAGTGCGATCGGCACAATGGAGGTTTTTGCTCAAATGTTGAATGCAAAGACACTGTACATGCAGACATGTTAGAATGAATCAATTGACTTTCTCCAGCCACATTGAAATCGAAAACTGTCATGGGGACTCTGGTTAGACTGATGTTGCCCATTGTAAACACATTGTCAGTTAAGGCTGATGAAATGATGCCTGCGCACGCGCACACGCACACTGCCGTAGATCATCCATCCCAAAACACATCACGACAATGTTCGACGGCGTCGGTGTGTTTCCGCTGAAAAACCACCGCCTATGATATTCCGAAAGATAGAACAACGCATGCATGCCGTGCAAATGAAAACAGAGCCACCACGTTGTCTAGATGTGAGCGGACGTTCTGAAGCACCACGGCTCTCCAGAACTTCACCAGAGTTGAACCCTTCAGCAACGGACTCTACCAAATTTCACAAGAACACAACCTTCAACTCATCAAATGTCTGAAAAATGTACGACAATTCAAACTGCTGCAGTGCACTATTTAGCTAAAGATGCCAAAGATAGCCCAGCCCCCTGCAGGCTGGCAAATGAACTGTTAACGTATTTTGCTATAAAATGACCATTAAAAGTACAGCTGCAGCCTGTGCTTTCTTGCACATGTGTGTGTGTGTGTGTCTGTGTGTGTGTGTGTGTGTGTTGTGTGTGTTGTGTGTGTTGTGTGTGTTGTGTGTGTTGTGTGTGTCTGTGTGTTTGTGCAGTACAGCACTAGGCGAGATGGAGGAAGTGTGAAAAAATACTGGTCTGGGAGAAAGTTCATTGGGGTCAACAAACCGGACATTACAAATCACTGAGGTCCACTGGCAACAAAGACTGCCCTGATGTGTGTTTTCAGGACTTTAACCTTCCCTGTGCGTTATATAACCACTTGTGTTTATTAATGTGGATTAATAACACATTATTATGCGGTTTAAGTTGGCCAATTGTATCATAAGTGTTCAGCAATCACACAACTACTGCTTCCAGAAACTACAACATCACATTTGTTATAATTAATGAATATAGCATATTTTTGGAGTTTTTAATAGCACCATCTTTTTTAATTTAAGGCAGCACAATGATCTCCATGTACTTGAAGGTGCTTCCCCTTGAAACACAAGAAATAACATTTGTGAGTGTGTTCTAAATGCAAGGTTATGCACAAAATTACCAACTATTTTGGCTTGGCCATCAGCGGCATACTTAATGTCCACGAACAAAACGCTCTCTATCCTTGAAATGTCCGAGTCAAAATATTGTTCTTTCTCTTCATGGGCCTATTTCCAGGCATAGAGCACCGCTGCCTTTCTCTCCCACCCAGATTCACAGGATTATACTCAGATTCTCGATATCATTTCTGCAGGGTCAAGTACGTATCGCTCGGTAAAGCAAGTCAAAATAATGATAAACGATACGGAGGGTTTTCTTTTGGAGTGAGACAGCGTAATATTTAGTGTGTAAATGTTAGCATTTGTAAGTGGACATCAAATGTGACAAATATTACCAATAAAAAGACAAATGCCAGCAAACAAACATTTTTTTTTGCTTAAGTGATAACACTTGTGAAAAATAAATCTTCCAAGTTTGAATCTGGCCCCTGTGTACAATGTATGCTATGTTGTTGTTGTTATTTGCTTAATTAGACGGACCTACTATAAACGTTGTCTAAAACATATATATCTTTTACAGGCTGCGACAGTCATCACAGAGTGTGCAGGTGAGGAAAAGATTTTCCTGTCAAAATCTTCTCGCGAAAATGGTGTCGTCTCACAAATGGTGATGGAGCATACTCAAGATGCCATAGCTAAACACTATTAGAACAAAAGGATGAAAGTAGGTGCCTTTTTTGCGCCGCCTTTCACAGTGGAGTGCCTAAGACAGATTTAACATATTGCATTTATAACGCCTCATTTCCAGTCCTCCCAGTGCTCCAGCGGGGGCACACTGTGCGGGATCTTTTGTCTGCTGTGCCAGAGATGATAAACACAAACCAGTCAATGAAGATTTTAAACTAGTGTACATTTTCGATAAAACGCACGCATTTTATTTGATGACTGATTACATTCTTATTGATATTCATTTTTTTTTTATTCATTGAACTAGGTGTGGACATTCTTTGGTTACTATTACAGAAGAAAATGTCCACATGAAGGTGCAAAAGTCTGAGTGGTGCGTTGTAGATTTGCTCCGACGATGTCGGACATTGCATACAGCATATCGGCATCTTGGCATGATTTATATCATTGTCATCATTATATCAACTTGTTAGATGAGTGAATTGTATCACTGGTCTGTCATGAGCGGTGTCGGGGTGTCTCTCGCGCCGCCTGCTGAAACAGCTGCCCAGAATGGGACACTACACCGCTGCAGCGGTGGGCTGTGACACACTGGCCAGATTGGTCATCGAACCCATGCACATCTGTACCACAGCTGTATACGTACACGACGGGCCAGAGCGAACTGCAAAGCCACACTTGGTAGCGAGGTGACAGCCGAACTGCCACATTAATCCCCGACGACTCAGACCGGTGTCTGGCAGATGGCCGTGCAAACTTTGTCTAGGCACTCAGGAATGCAGGAGGAATGTAGGAGGAATGCAGATGTGGAGCGTGTAAATAGGAACAGAAATAAATAAATCAGGCTTTCACACTGCTCGCCGACGGAACCATTCGTTAATTCTCCAAATCCTTCCGCGAGCACAGTAATAGATCAGACCGAATTTCTTGGTGTCACAAATTTGGGAAATAAAGCATGAATATTTCCATGATTTGTTTCCCTTCACACAAATCACTTGGCTGCATTCCACCTCGCTCGCCGGAAAACATTAGGAGGCAATATTCTAGCTTATTGAGTCATTAAAGGCAAAAACACGAACTTTCCGAGCACTCGACATGAAATTATCTCCAACCACGTTGATATCCACAGCAAATGAACAACAAAGGAATCACGTGGCGTGGGCAACGTCGCCGACATCACTGAAAAATGCACACAGACACACACACACACAGGCACACAAACCGAATGCCCTCACTCCTTCACGCAATTACAACAGCTCCACAGTCGGCAGGCCCCCAGCTGACCACACTGCCCAGGCACCTCAACCAGTTATACACATTTGCACATCATTTGTGGCAAGTGACTCAGCTCTTGCTAAAATTCAGTCATGACTCGGTGAGGAAATATTGCGGAGCCCATGAGATTTTCGTTAAATGCTGTGGTCTCAGCACCAGTTGGCTTATGTGCGGAAACAGTCGAAAAAGAAACTGTTACTTAGCCTCACATCGTTAGATAAGAGTCCAGGACTGAACATTTTTGTCTCTGTCGTTTTCTGACTATGCCGTAGCAGCTAGAACAGATGAACTTCAAATCTGTTTAGAATAATCCTTAGACGGATGATGATGATACTCAACAGAGAAGCCTTTTTAACGTTGTTGCCATAGTTACGCCTATTTCACATTTTACAGGAGGCTTTTTTTTGAGGGGAGAAATTTGACACACTTTACACAATTTATTGGGACTGTTTGGCCTCGTCCTGTAAGAAGATGCTTTGCCAGCAAAAAATTCAACAAAATAGCCCTCGCAGTATGTTTCAGCAAGATTTATGGAACTTAGTAAGTAGATACTGTATATCACCTCTAAAAGTGTTTTTGGTCAAGGGAAGCCATGTCCGCCAACTACATGTGAATTATACTTTTACACAGCATTAACACAACTGATCCTTCATGCAGAATCCAAAAATGTAAAAATGAAGGTCCCGAATTGTATCTCTTCCCAATAATAGCATGGCATCTGCAGCGTCCCCCAAAGGTCACATCGCACTCTTATTTTTACCTTTGGGCCATACAGTCCTTATTTGTGCACCAGTTGCTTTAAGGATAGATCGTTATATTATAATCTTGATTGTGCATTTCACAAAATGCCCCCCTTCCATTCAATGTTTTCTTCAAATAATACATAGTGGTATGATGTTATAATTGAATTAATCATTTCTTACACCTAAATTGGTGTTTAATACTTTCAACTTTATATCTAATTTAAAATCTGGATGAGACCTGTTGGGGGGGGGGGGGTACACTACAAAGCTAGATGGGGTTAGGCGAATAATTAGTTTTCCCTATTAACGGAAAGTAACTTTACTAGCCTGGTGGATAAAAGCAAGCCTTTGAAACTTTTAGACCTTTTAAAAAAAAGTTTATACTTTTTTTATGCTGGATTAATTCATCATTCACACTCATAATCTCTTAATGAGGATGTTTGAATAAAATGAGCATCGTAATTCCTGCATTTTCCCATTTCATTTGTCTCTTATCAATTTTAATCAATATTTTAATGGAATGCACAAACACTGATCGGCCTCAAATGCAGCACTCCATGTTTTGACTTTGGAGTGTCCTGATGCGAGGACTCTCCTTGAATTGAAGCGTTTGGGGTCACAGAAATAAGCCTCTTCTTTTGAGAAGATGATTTCCAATGATTGGAAATGTATACGAGAAACTTACTTGCGGATAATCAATAACTAACACTTATTGATTATCACAATTGATGTCATGCACTTTTGAGTAAGGTGTAATTCATTGCCTTTGATATATGTTTGAAGGGAAATGTTCTATTAGTCACACATGAAATTCAATTATTATTAATGTTCTTGTTGTGTTGTATACTACATTGATTATGCACTATATTGTTCAGAAGTTCATCCCTAAGCATAGTATGCTGTGTTATTCCATTAACCCTTACTTACCCTGACACACTCAACCACCCCACCCCCCTGCGTCACACAATGACACTTACAACTTTTACCTACTTTTTTTCTCTGTTTTGCACATCCAGTGATGTTTAATTCTGACAATTCTGCACTGGCGCTTGCTCCCCAGTACATTTTTGGAGCACAACACCACACACACACTGGCAGGACAATCTGCACACCTCTTTCTTCTTTGGAATTCACTTTTTGCACCGTTTGCTGGTTTTTGCACTGCCATTAGTCGATTTGCTCCTGTGTATATTTTTGCTTTTCGACCAGTATTTATTTATTTTTATTACATTTTTGGTTGTTATTTTAATAGTTTTTATTCTCATTACTATTTTTCTTAATGGCGTTGAGGGTGGACAGCATACTAAGAATTTCAATGTACATCGAATGTATACTTGGCAATCAATGCTTGAATCTTGGCTCTATGCCTCTTTACTAAGTTTGCTGGTGATGCTGGACCTTTGTTAACAGCAGAAAACACACAGGTAGAACTATAACATTGCCAATGGTTCATTGCCAGTAAGCCCTATCATAAACATTGGCGAGACCCTGGAAGTGATAAGTTAGCTACAATAATGCGGAGCGTGCATTATTGCGGTTGCTTGTGCTCTTCACGGCACAACAGTAAAACTGAAGCTGCGCACACTTGTTTACTTTATCACTATTCCCTGGGCAGGTTTTGCTTGGGAGCAGCAAGCGTCAGCAAACATAAAACATTAGCAGTGTGGCCAAAGCGGAAACAATATACAGTAGATACGAGGCCGAGTCCGAGTGCCAAGTATTGGCTCCTTGCTTGGGTGAGAGTCAAAGCTAAAAGCAGGTTAAAGCTTAGTCTAAGCGCCATTTCAGGTTGGGGTTAGAGAAAGATGTCACCTGGAATGGGGCCCAAGTGATTTATAAAGCCACCGGTATGTTGATCAACTGTTTTGCACGCATAACCGCTTCAGTGTCCTAACTTTGCCAAGATTTTTATTCGTGCAAATACACGGCCCTGAATGTATACACCGCCAGCCATGGTTGACATTTCCCGACCAAGAACAACACAGAACAAAGGCGTATAATTGCACTTCCGCTTGCCACTGAGTGAGAAAAGTTTGGATTATCCAAGTGGGGCATAGCTTTCTTTCCACTGATTACGGGCCCTAGGACCCTCACAAGCCCTTGTCCGGGTGTGCTATAGGTTCGTAACTCCCGCCGTCGCTCGCTGATTGGAGGCTGTTCAATGACAGTGGCGGTGATTTGGACTGGAGGTGGCCCCACGGCAAAGCACAATCTGCCTCCATTGCCAGGGCAAACGGGCAGATGCAAAATCTGGAGCTCCCCCACAATGCGCAATCATCACGCATATTGTGTCGACTTCTCGAAAAACAACGCGGGGAACCAAGGCTCATGTCCTCAGCATAAGGAAGGAGCCCGGGCATCGTGCCAGTAACTGTCGGGTCCAGGCAGCGACCTCTGATTTTTAAGGACGACCCTGCACTACCTCTGCGCATTCATGATTCATGAATCATCACCAATGATCGTACTGGATATTTTAGAGCAATCAATGAAAAACTCACCAAGAGAACCCACTGTACGTTATTATCACACTAGAGAAGTCACAACACAATATTACTGCATCACTTTGTGATGTAGTGAGAATTTAAAGAATATATATGACATTTTGCAATATCTTATCTATATATATATATATTTTTTTCCATCTGAACTGACTTATTATTAGCCATCCTCATTTTATGTGGGTGGTGATGTTTGGGGTGAGCCCTCTGGATCACAGTATTCCCATAGCATCACATTTTGATACGACACGCCCATTTGTCCACTCTTTGTTTTCAAAATTCATCTCAACCCTGTATTTGTTTTAACTCCCCCCAGCAGCCCGGTCGTCACCTCTGCGTCATCTCACCGGGGAAAGAAAACAAACGAAATTACCCATCTAGGGGGCTTAAAACGGAAATTCTTTTTATTATTCTAGAGTAAAAACTTTTCTAAATTCTGCACTAAAATGTTGTTCTATAAATCAACACAATATTACCACGCAAAATAATTGAATGTGTTGAATGTTCAATACTAACGCAGGCACATGTAAACATATACTTAACACCTACATGCTTTGTTCCTAAAATGAGAGCTGTACCTGAGAATTTAAATGATGTGCTCAGTTCATACAAAGTGGGTGGAATGCTTCTTACCCATAACAGGATTACGAACAGCAGATCTGAAGCAGGCGGCAGTCCCAATTTACATAAACCAGTGTCTTCCGCTACCCACGAAAAAGTGCTGAACTGTGACTGAAGCTGTGAAAAGAACCCGCACAAACAAACTTTTACTTTACTCTTAATGGAATGGTTTGGCCTTAATGACCTGTAATGAACCTTTAACATGCCTCAAGAACACATGATACAAGGGGCCTCTGTAGCACGATGAATCATTTTTGCGGCCATGGATATTTGATTATTCTGTCTGGTCATTTATAAACAATCTATCTTATAAACACACACATTACGTCACAACGATGACAAATTATCCCTCGACGGTGGTGGTCGAAGCTGCTCGAAAATGCTCAAAAAAAGGAAGGTTATTCTTTGTACAAGTCTACTGCTTATGCATAATGGGCTCCAATATATAATGCCTTGTTGCCATGGGTATGCAATGTGAGATATGCCACAAAAGGTTCCATTCCTTTAAATTATGTTCCACGCAAAATGCTGTTACGTGACTTTGCTCAGCCCCCAACATTATCAGTCCACTAATATTGCAATAGAAGGTTTGCGTGGATAGATTAAAAAGTTTCAAAAAGACAGAGGACTTTCATTTCGGATATGAGAAAATAGCAGAAAAAACGTGTGCACTTGTGTGGCCCTCTGGCATATTACGGAAAATGGCTGGCTGACAGTGTGCTGAGGGTTTTGATAATGGACAATTTGTCCTGAATGCATCTGCAGCCGCACAACACAGCGATGAGACCTTTACTCACAGTCACCTTAAAGGTTTGGGAATTATTGGCCTGTGAAGATTAAAATGCCTCACCTTTACTTTTAGCACCACGGGTGCATTGGGACTATAATAAATGTCATTTCTCTAATTTTATCCGATTTCATGTTGCATGCTAAAAGTTGGAAAATAATAATAATTGAAATAATAAATCAGCCAAACAGCAGCACAATTTCAGGCCTATGGGCTTGAACTTCAATAAGAAAATGATGCTGGCAAAAATTACATTAGCTGACCTGCTATCGTGAAATAACTTCCTTCTGCCTCAAAACACTGTTGGAGCTTCCAACTTGTAATGAGCAAGGTGTAACCACCATGAAAGCCAAGGAGACATTGTGTTAAAAGATATTTCAGGAATTACTATAATACGAGGCTGATGTTGACACTGAAGCCACACTATCGGCATCCAATTCTGAGATGCAGCTGCAGGCTGTGAGGCAGCAGAGATTAGATTCCACTGTCTCCGAGACAAAACTGCACAGTCCCAGTCGACCCCAGTGCTCCAGACAACGCAGTCACCTCACACACACACACTCCAAAATTCATCATCTCTTCCTTTGAAGCAGCCGGATCATTTACCGTTTGCTTCGGTCAGGGCAGCGGTGTACAGTCTGCGTTAATAACATATCTCACCCACAGCCGCTTATCTCCTTTGAAATGGTCCAGAGCATAAGCCACTCTTATGATCCCTGTGACATATTGTTTTTTGCCCCCCCGACATTCATACAAATGCATCTAGTGCCTAGGATGTCTGGCAGACTGCTGCTGCTACTGCCGTCTGGGGACATGCATACATAATCTGAGGTATTAATTATTCTCTGTGGGCAGCTATCACAGTTAAATCCTCCATAATGTAAGATTTATCCACTTATATAACCTATAACCGGTTACATAAATAAATAAAATGTAAACACACCATTTTTAGGCAACAACCTGAACACATTAGTGTATAAAGAACCACGTACCTGGTATAATAAAAAGAAATGGGTTCATTCAGCATTTAGACAAAAGTCGAAACAACATTAATGGGTAACCACAAAATTCATCACAAATCTCAATTGTCATTCATATACTACATAATGTAACTGTGGAGACCATGATATAGACCAAACCCAAAGGAATCATGCTAAACTATGCAAACCTAATCATCACTGCTCCAAAGACAAAATATTATCCATAAAGACACAGTAATGCGCTGTGGTTGCAATATCCTCCATTCACCAAGTCATCATGTAACCTTTCCCTATCTGAGCTGTGGACACTAGAATCCCAGCCATGCCCGTGAATGTCAAATAGCGTGCATAACATGAACGCATTTTAGCCTTCTAATTTAATGATAATCTTATTTAAATCTCACTGCTTAAACCAACTCCTAACGTCAACAATCGGAGCGGAGAGGAAGGAGCAGAAAGTCATATTTCAGCTGGATTTAGACTAATTGGAAGAGATGGATGCTAGCGGAGCTTAGAGGAGGCATTTCTGCAGGCATAAAAAGTAAATACCAAGACAAAATGATTCCCATGACTGCACTAAGTCTTCCTATTTAATACTTATTGCCTGGGCCTTATGCATCACCACAAGTCGGTTTCTCACTCGCCACACACACACCTCTTTGGCTCACTATTATGCTAGTCTCACTTTTTTTTTTTTTTTTTTGCAACATCAGCTAACAATACTCCTTCAGCTTTAGATGAGGCCTCTTTCTTCATGTCCGTCTTAGAACCGCTCTTTCGGAATGAGTCTCATTTACCGAAACCCCATTTGGTGATCTGTTGCATTCAGTTATACGATTCCGCCAGGATAGCCGTTTGGATGTATTAGGCGAATAATAAAAAGCACCACAAACAAGTGTGTGTTTGTATTTTGGGATTCTTCAAATACCATCAGTGGGCTTTTAAAAGGCCCTTTGTATCCAGCTTCAGGCACAACAGTCAATACCCACTGCTTTTTATCTAATAGTCTGTCTCTTAGGAAAACACAAAAGCGGCAAGCTGATTTAGGCTCATGTTTCTTGATTAGCCGACTAGAAACTTTTATAAAGGGGGAGACTTTGAAATTAAACTTGGGAGTTATTTAATACCGAAAGGGAGGGCATAGACCATTATTCCTGCACAGCATTTAGCTTTACCAAACAGGATGTATAATAAACAACTGCATTTACTCTGGCACTTATTTTTTTCCATTTAATTATAGTCCATTACACAAATAAGGATATAACAATAAAAGGGGGAGTAATGCTTTAGTTGTTTATTATTTTCATTTTCGCTTTCATTGGTTTCAGCTAAATGAAACCTTTTTTTCCCCTCACTTGATGTGCCAAAGGTAATAGCAACACAGGAGACGTTGATTTTTCTTTTTCGTTTTTTATCATGATGCTGCAGGGAGGCTGCGTCAATATTGAAGTCTGATTGGATCAAAGCGTAGCTGTGGATTCTTGCATTGTGAAGACACTCTCCTTTCTCACTCTCACAGCGATGCCAAAAAACGAATAAATATAAAGCAGACTGTGTAACTAAAGTTTACTTTTACAAAATCTACACGCCGCGATACAACCATTCATCTTTATTTTTTATCGTGATCAGTTTAAGTTTTGTGGGAATTCAAAAATAATAGTGTCGACGTACATCCACCTCATCCGTTGGCTCATTGTGTTGTGTATTCAGTCTACAACGACTTATAAATTGAGGGAGCTGCAAAATAGGGGATTTCACAACAGTGTTCGCAAACAAATAGCCAGGAGCGATAAGAACAATTACACTAAATGATGCAATCTGACCGACTCTGGGTTATGCTGACTGTGATAATGCAAATCGCGAAGTGGACAACAAATTGCCGTTGTCATTTCCAAGAAGCACAAGCAAAGGTTGGACAACGGG
Organism: Colistium nudipinnis; assembly: GCA_016785305.1. Taxonomy (NCBI): domain Eukaryota; kingdom Metazoa; phylum Chordata; class Actinopteri; order Pleuronectiformes; family Rhombosoleidae; genus Colistium; species Colistium nudipinnis. Next base: position 521,822 of record JAFBJU010000357.1, on the reverse strand, counting down.
AGGGCTAAGTGGAATATAAAGCACCTGATCAATGCCAGCTGACGACTCACAACAGATTGGGTCATTCCAACTGACTTAAATAAAATCCCAATTCCTGTCAGATCTGAGGTCTTCTTTTGTTCATCATTATCTAGCGGCATCGTGAGTCATGTGGACGTATGCTGTTCTGGACACCTAAAGAAAGAAACAAAAAACCACTGCATCTGGGAGCGAGACGATGGCATTTTAGCATTTTACTCGACAGTATCACAGAGGAAACCTATATCCATCTCATTTCACACACAGGGGTCTCAGGTGGTGATGAATATGAAAGGACGGGGAGAGATGCGATTGCATTTGCTCGCAAACAGCATAGACCTGAACGAGATACAGCACCAGCCTCAGAGCAATATATTCAAAGAAGACCTTTTCTCCATAATACAGCTTGGAAAATGGCAACTGTCTTTTCAGCCGTACCCACAACATCAAAAGGTGACCAAAGCATACAAACAGATAACACACTTCATCGAGAAATGCATCGAGTCAACTTCTTTTTGTTTGCAATTATTCATTTCACTGAATATAAATACTATCGCTACAAATAATGAATGGTTTATTAATAACACAATCCCAAACCTTTGATGTAAGTCTTCATACCCATATTCCTCTCACTGGCAAATATTATTATTATGGCATACACCTTTCAAAAGGTAGAAACATCTAAATAGACACGATGGCCAGAGCATCTTTTACAAAAGTGTTAGTCCAGATGACCTATTGAACGGCGAGGAATGAAGCAGTATTGATGTCAGCTCACAGCCACTGAAGGGACCATTGATGAGATTGATTCCCATAAGAGCAGTGTTGCAGGAGGAAATTACAGGGTCAAAACAGCCATGGGTGTTACACGCTGATGTTTTTTCAATGTGGATCTCCCATCAATAAAAGCACCGTTATGTGTTCATCATTTCTTCGCGAGTTGGATTAACAAAATATGGGGTCACAGGTTAAAGCTATTCGCGAAGATGTCCACGGTTGGTAAATAACGAGTGCAAATTCGTTTTCCAACACCCTCAGGAGGTTGATGTGAAAAATGCCATATGAGCTTTGGAAACTATATATGCATACACATGATCAGCTTTTTTTCCCCCCCGTTAGATTGCTTAAATGTCTAAAACGAAATTAATGTATTATAGTGTGCCATTATTTTTGACCTTTCCAGTTCTGTGTTTATGAGGAAACCTTGCCTTTAAAAGTTTTCAAGGTTGCAAGAAACAAAATCCGAATGTTCTGAACATTAAAAAATATGAATGCTTGAAAATATCATCTTGTAAATATCATCAGTCATTGTTTTTGATAAATCACATTATTCTAATGAATCACAAGAGCGTTGTAAGTCATTTTTTTCCTGATTGAGATTCAGTAAAGCATGCAATCAGGTTTTCAACTCTCTCTCCCTCTCTTCTGATACATGAGGTAACGCGTGCACAATTATTCATTTTGTCTTTAAAAATTGTGAATATCATTTGTGATTAATTTGATTATTGTCCAAAGATGTAGTGAATAAATCATTACAAAAAAGCAATTAATTAAACTATTATTTAAATTGAAAGGGGATATACAAAGACAATATAACAATCAAGTATATGATGACAATAAAGAATTTAGAATTTAAACTTAATTTAAAATTGTATTTAACAGGGCAGTTTGATATGAAAAATAAATAACTAACTAGTTAAGGTTAAAATGTACGTTCCCACTAGGATTTATTGCAGCATATATATATACACACATCAATACGCACACACTAAATATGAACTGAAAAGCCCAGCCAACATGACTGTACCCAACACATACCCCTGAATATAATTTCAAAAATGTTTGTCCAAACTCAGCAGAGGTAACCACGATCAACTGCGAGTCTATGCAAATCTATGCCAACTGCCAACTGAAAGGGAGAGTGTTTGCGGTGAGGATCTCTGCTTTCTGTCAGCAGCTGTTCAAATATCAAACTGTATTTGCCTCGAATGGTAGGTTACATAATTCATACTACATGCAAATCAGCCCTGAGGGCATTGTTTTGATATGTTCTCATCATAATCAGCAGTACACACAAAGCAATTGCAGCATCTGTAGTCCAAAACATTTGAAGTGTTTCTCTCGTAGCATATTTGAGTAAGAGATGTCCCAATAACAATAAAACCTACCAACTCTTAATAATCGGGGTTTATTTTAAGACACTGGCATCCAACAACACAGTTTGTGTTTGTACTTATCACACTTACACTATAATATATGTAAAAATATATATTCTTATTAATCTTAGTAAGTATGTAAGCCTTGGATCCATAAAAAAAACTTTTCAAAATCAAATTTTCTAAAAAGGAATTGTCACAAGCTGAAAAACTAAGTTTTTGATAAATGTGATGTTTTTTAGTGTTCAGCAGGTGGAGAAATCCCTCTCTATCTCTTCTGTACAAATACAAATAATGTGTTTGAAAACAAAGACATTGCCCCTCTCTGTTGAAGTGGCATTTAAGTGATTTCTCATGAAGGTTGAAGAATAAGAAGTGGGGCATTTTCCATATTTCAAGCTGAGGTTATTTTAAAGAGTTGAAGTGTCTCTGTACTTAACATAAAATAAAGCCAAGCCAAAGAGGAGCTATATTTGCCAGATGCCGAGTTGTTGTTTTTTTACTGTTGTTGTTGTTGCCTGGGGCTCTCCGTGGACAGTCGACCAGCAGCTGAGCCACTCAGATAAGCTCCCAGCCAGAGAGAAAGAGGGAACAAAAAAAGGACGAGTGGAATAAAGTGCAGGCCAACAGCGCTGTGTGATTGAGAGGGGCTCCGTTTCACAGGAAAAAAGAAAAAAAGTAGGCACGGGAGGGAGGAGGGGGTCACAGACAACAGAGTGGGAATGGGACAGTGTTTGGGGGGGCAAAACAGAGAGTAAGGGCCTGTGGGAGCTTTTTGGGGAAGGAGAAATGGTCATAAGCATGTCGGTGACTGCACCCTTCAGTGCCGCACTGCAGGGAAGGAATGTGTGCTTGGTCTCACTCTAATGGTGGTGACAGCATGCACTGAATGCTGAGACTGTCCCTGCACTGTCTCCGTCCTTCCGTCTGTCCCTGTGAGCCTCTCTCCCCCCTGCGTCTGCTGGTGTGCTCTTGGTGTCCAAACCGCTCCATTTTAAAAGGCGCCAGTTCTCTTTGACAGAAGGACAGTGTATTGCGACAGGCCTTAAAAATATCCTTTCAAAGAGTAAAGCCAACCTAAATGTGCTTTTATATGTTTATGTTCAGGTAATTTAGTGCATAAAGCCAAGTGAACAATTTATAAGGAGCACTAACCCTCCACTTTACATACATTAACACATTTCCTGATGTTTTCCAATGAGAGAGCAATATCACACCATAGAAATCGTGGTTTTGCTGACATCAGACCTTTACGTTTACCTCATACATTTTGCTCCACAAATGACATAAAGCACCACAACCCATTACGACTAGCTGCAGCAAATGTCGATCTCCCTGTATTGATTAGGTTTGAATGTATGCATGTTTTATAGGATACACTTTTTGACATGACATGATCAGTGAGTAGCATTGTGATTCAATGAAAATGTCAAGCAAAATGCTCAACGGATTGTTTTTGGCAGGGATACATGAAGCAGAGTACAGCAATTACTCGGACCAAGACAATGAGGAATGACGACTCAGGCCCTGACATTGACCAGCCTGCTGAGCCACTGGCCAAGGCTAGGAGGATTTCTCCAAGTAACGGTCGGCATCACCGTGAGCCAGAGTTAAACACTGACCTGATGCAACATTGTTTTTTTTTGTTTTTTTTTTTACAGTCACTGAAACCTTTATTTCTCAGCCTAGGAAGCAGAGGGAACCGTGTCATAAAACCATTTGAGAGCTTAAACCTTGTATGGTAAGTTAAATCACTGCCTTTGGCCTAATGTTCATCAACATAAAACAAAAATGAATCCGATGGACATAAAAAAAAGAAGTCATTTAAACTGAAAAAACGAAGTTCTTTCAGAGCCATTTAAAATGTCAGCTATTTCAAACTAGCAAGTCCCAAATCAAAACTGAACCATATGCGTACCTAACTCAAAGTCTGGGTTTGTCCGGGACTGCCTGGGTTTCCCCCAGTCAACGACACCGACAGCCCTTGCTAAACTGCCATCAGCGTAAGATTTAACAAAGAAAAATATGTTTTGCTCACCACAGCAGCAGTTAAATAGCATTTTATACTCTCGATAACCTCAAGTCCCGTCTTCTTTTGCATTATTCTTTCTTTAAGCCAGAGGAAACTTGTTGATAGTTAATCATGCATGAGAGGTTGGGGGGGGGGGGGATGGGGTTTTAAGTTAAAAGATCAGGATTTATATTGGAACAGATGGGAGACGGTGGAGGCATGGAGCAGACTCGGAGATGGTGGAGGGCTGGGCGGGAACTAGTGGAGGGGTGGAACCAGATCGAGAACAGTTAAAGCCATCTCGTGAGCATCTAGAGACAGTTTGCCGGCAGACATGCCCACTGAATCACAATGGATACCTCTGCTGCTCCATTACACATCTCTGCACAATTAATGCGGGGCCAATATGCGGGTGGTTTACAGGGACAGGACCTGTATAAATGATATAAAGTGAGTGTTGCGTTCAAATGAACAGATGGGATCTGATGCATGCTCAGATGTGCGCTGAGCTGAGAGGCAAGTGAGGGAGCCAGAGGGAGGCTATTCTGCTTTTCAAAAAAGACAAAGTGCTTCTGCTCATTTCCACTTCTGTCTCGGCTTTGATGGCTGGGGAAGTGTCGGTGCATAGAAGTGTTATGAATCTCCCGCAAAGCAAACGCATCTCTCACGCTTTGCTGTGTTGATTTGAATGTGAATTACGAGTTCGATATGCATCCCGAAGTCCCCCCTCACCTGTGCTTTCAGCTTTTTGACACTTTAAATCAAAGGCTCAAAAGCGAGAAACAAAGGCGCATCGCTTCAACGCTTCAGATCCACGGCAAACAACGAGAGTCCCGCGAACGATGAGCAATGTGTGTGCAGGAAAGAAAAAAAAGCCAAGGCCTGCAATCGACCCCGGCGCAAGTATTAATCAGTTTATCTTCAATTAGCCATCCAGTTATCTCTTTGTCGCTAATTCAAAAGTACAAACAAGAAAATAACATCGCACTGCCAGAACTGGAAAGACATCGTATTTTGCGACTCAAACAAGGACACAAAGGGTCAAAGGAATGTTATCTCGCCATCTGAATTAGTTTTGCATCTATAAAAAAAATGTCATCATCAACTTTTGGTTGCAGACAATTATAGAGACACGGATCTTTATTCCCAGCCAAGACAATTTTTTTCAATAACGTCTCACACAAACACTGGCAACTTTAATTATCTGTTATCAGCTGTTAGCGGCACTAAGAAGTTGTGTCGGAGTCAAATTACACTCAGTAAATCCGGAATGTGTGAGGTAAGAGTGCGGCGCAGTATAACATGGACATCACCTCAGGTACACTAACTTATCAAACGTGATCAAATGTGAGCTTGAGAAAAATGACAGCCAACAACCGTACGGACAGTATAGTTTGGACATACTATTCGCATGATGACGATTTGATCAGGTTATTGTTGATGGTCGTTGGAATATCGTGCAATGGCTATGTGGAGTTGCTGAACAAAAACAGATTTGGAGAAACTCTGTTACTGGACTGTAGTTTTTCCCCCAACCATTGCTCAGGCAGGAGGGAAAAGTGCATTTATTGGGCACTATATTCGCTGGCGAATTCATAGACATTTGGTACTCTGGTGACTTTAACTGGCAGCAGAACAGTTTGTGTGGGGTTGAGGCAAAATAAATGACACTGTCAATGGCGATAAAGGAACGTGTCACCAAGTGCAACCTTGTGGGCTCGCTGATGGGGCTTTAATAGTTTTTGGACAACAATTGAGAACTATGGCACAGAAGAATAAAGCATACCAGTCTTGGTATGCACACAGGACTTATTGATTACAGCAAAAATATGGAAAACCACCACACTTTAACTGCGTTGCGTTTCTAAATTCTTATTTACAGGCATTGAGCACACAGAAATTCAGCACATCAAATATTGATTGCAATGCCGCTGTTTGCTCTGTGATCAGTTTATCAATATGTAAGGTGGTTACAGTGAATTGGGGTTTTTTTTGTTTGTCTTGAAATTTTTTCTCATTTAATCTCTCACTTACTATTATGCTAGCTCTCTCTTTTGTCCCTGGTGTAGGGGAATGATGAATATTTATGAAGGTCATATAGATGTGGTCATGAAGTGTGTAACCATGAAATACAGATTTATACAGATAACAAAGTAAGGTAAGGAATGAATATTACATTTGCACTTGGTACTCAAGATATTGTCACAGAAAAATCCCAAGCAAATCACATAGAACTAACAGCCATTTCACTCGGTCTGAATCGGGTCTTCATCTAAACGCATCACCTCCACTCACCAATGGCAGCAGTGAAACTCTATCGTCCTTTCCAAAGCTTAAATCTTTTGAACAGTTATTTAAAGCCGGCTCGTGAAGCATCAGCCGATTTAATTAATGTTTAGGGATATAAAAGGTCTAATGATCAGTTCCGAGAGCCATTAGGTTTCCTGCCTCAAAACGAAGCTCAACTTTTGGCCGTTGGAGCCTCAGGGGCAGATTCCCTCTAGCTCTGGTCCCGTCGCATCAATTAACAGAGGCATTCATCAAGCAAAGTCCTCCTCCACTCGAGCGCTGCTATAATGATAGATGCTATGATAAAACAAGCACTATATAGAACGTACACGGTCTATTAAGGCAATAATGCCAGGAGTTGAAAATTGAATGAATGAAAATACCCAAGAAAAAAAAAAACGAGTGAAAAATTGATATATTTGCTACGGCTGTCAGGAATTGCAGGCATATGTTATCATCATTTCAGCGTTGTATTGGTGGTATGCGTGTGTGTGTGTCTGTCTGCCTGTGTGAGAGCGAGTGAGTTAAGCATGCATGTGGAAAATTATTTTAGAGCTCCCACTGACCCTGTGCAGTGGCCATAACAAAGGAAAATAGAATTTATTTTCTGTCAGACTCATGTTGTTCTTGTGTGCTCCAGGAAAAGTGTTATATTTCAGAGAAGTCAGAGGTTTAAATGTTAGGTTGGTAAGAAAGTTAGGACTCTTGATGCCATTCCATTCAAGTCCAATGCATGTAAGTGGATTTTGTGTTTGAATAAATGTCAAATACATGACATTATTCTGACATCCAAACAACCCTGCTCCACTTATCCAATCTTGTACTGTGTAAACATCTGTTAAACTATGACACACAGTTTTTTTGTTGTTTATTTTTTTCTATGGGACGTCGTTTATGTCCTTAAACAAAACAGCTTACACGAGGCAGACATCAGACAAGCCTAAAAGCCACTGTACAGACCCCCTGGCATTGAAAGTTACAAACAAATCCTTTTCTTCCTTCCTTTTTTTATAATAGCATTGAAAATAATGTTTTGCAGTTTCAAAAATGCCAAGTTGCTCGGTATTTGCTGCGCCGTTATTAAAATACCAGCAGTCTGTAACCACTGCCCATCTCCTCAGGGTCTTCTGGACACTGTTAAATAAAATTAATATCAGTAATTGTTTGTTGTCGCTGTATTTAACCAGACTTCAATAGCTGGCTGAAAGGGTTGCCCTGAATTTTAATATGATTCAAGGAGCTGGGAAGCTTCAGTGGGCAGACAGAGGTGTCATCTGCCGGAGACTGGAGTTCGCTACTAATCTCAAGCATAGCTTTGACAACACATGTATTCAGTTCTTATCAGCAGTAACCAGAGCAACCAAGGCTACAGCCAAGGCTCCTGAGATACAACACACAGTGTGTGTGTGTGTGCAGAGGAGCAGGAAAAACAGCTACCACCTTAAATGTCTTGTCATGGTCGTTTGGGTCCACGTTCTGTCCTCCGCGTGGAACCATACTGTTGAGATATACGACAGTTATACATGAGCGGGCGCCATCTATAATGCAATCACAAACGACACAGAGCTTCATTTTCTGGACATCCCCCAGCTACATGGCTGCGCTGGATGCATGTTGTCTCATTAAGATATCTCACAAACATTTGAACATTTTCTAGCTAATTATTATTCCCTGGGATCGTAACATGATTTCCCCACACAGGTTTTTATTACACCATGAAACAATGGTTTGAAACACGGAGCGATGACCATTAATCAACAACATCTTCACGTATATATATATATATATTTATTTGGCAGAAATCATACGAGCACCACTGTGTTGTTGAGGATTCTCAGCATGTTTTCCACGAACCAGAACCTCTGCTAGAATGAAGGAGGCTGTCATGCTTAACTCATACTGCACCTCCACCCTCAAAATAGTGCCTTTGAATTGCATTCGGCAAATCTACTCGTATGTCTGCCCAAATGCCCAAATCTAAATGAATCTTATAACATCACAAGCTACCAACTTTAAGATGTGAAACAAAGGGAGCAAAGCACTACAACCCTGAATGACAAATCGAATTTTGTGGAATTATTTCAGTGGGATTAGGGCAATGCTTTCTGAACTTTATAGCCTGTGAACTCTTCAGAAGCGTTGCTTTCTCGCAGCCCCCTGCCAAAGCGTGCATAATGGTGAAGTTCAATCAAAGGCGGACTGTCCCTTTATAGTTTCATTGCGTTAATTCTCAGGGGAAGCCTAGAGGCAAAAAATAATTAGATATTTCCCCACACGGTCAAGATGACACATATCCATTCCAAAATGTGCCAGTAATGAGGGAAAATGGAAGTGATGTAGAAGATAAAGCCCACTAGAGGGGCATAAGCCATACCAAAATGGAGCTACAGGGAAAGTTTGCTGAAAACTAGTTTGCCATGTAAACCTGATGACTTGAAGTATTTGTGTGCATCAATGCTTGCACATATTCATCAATTTTTTCCACAGATCGCGGAATATTATTTTTACTATCATCATTATCATCCATGGGAGATTATAGATATGTGCACATGGAGTGTATCGCTGCCACGACATTGCATACACTGAAAAGCCACGACTTTATATTTAGCCTAATTTTATTTTATTTTTTATTATATCTGAAAGGCATTTCAGAAAAAAAAAAAAGAAATCAGCAGCACGTAACTTCTTAGCCCAGTGGAAAATCTTGTGAATTGTCCAAATGTGCTGCTGCAACAGCATTCCCAACATTTGCACAAATCAAGTTGATTAGGAAAAAAACATGCACTGGATAAATGAGTAAAAAAGCTCTGCACTAATAGTGGCCAGACAATGAGATTTTAAATTGCCTGCATATGCGCTCCACGGATTCATGAGGGACAAATACTTCAAGTACCATTAAGTGACGTAGAGTTGATTGGAACTGTCTCGGCAGTGATAAATGGCGTTCGGTAATGAATTGGATCTCCGTCCAGGGATCAAAACGCACACGGCGCCGGGTGGGGGCAACAGGCGGACGGCACTCGGGTTTACTGTAAGTCCATATCGCCTGTGCAACCACCTGATAAAATGGAAGGTGATCGGTTGCCCTGTGTGGGGCGCTCCCATCAATCTCGACTGGGTCAAGTGTTTTAGTTTCGCATTCTGCAGCCTCAGAGTCTCCAGAGGGGGGTAAACGTCTAATAGAAGAGGCTCTGGTGGAATCTGGACATCCCAACCACAGCGAGATCCTCCATCGCCCCTCTTAGATACAGTCACCACAGGTGCAATTTGGACTCTCTTTACTTGACCTCCCACAGCCGGAGCTAACAGCTGTGTTTGTTTGCGAGGCACTCTCTCTTCCTCACAGGTCATTCTTTTTGACGCTGCTACCAGAATGGAATTAAGTGGAAGGTCACTTGAGTCACTCGTCTCCTGCTGGGAAATGGAAGTTCTTAGTTCAGTTCGACCATCACACATGTCGAGACCTGACCTCAGTGAACCGAGAGAGAAACATCATCAACCGGAGCGTCGGTTACGATTGTGTACCTGCTGTCATAGCCCTTCACTAAACTTTAACATCAGTACTCATTTGACACAACATAAAACACACATATTCCTAATTATCAAAGTGTTGAGCAAACCTGTAGTACTTGCATGATGATGTCAGATCTGAAAATGACTCAATTGTCTTTAATAGTGTTGTTCAGACATTTGTTCCAGATGAGTGGGCTGACTAATTGCTTAGAAGAACATTTTGCCAATAACCAGGGAACAGATGGTGCAGATATGGCTACGCTAATAATCGGGGATTACCGTATTTTGCAGCATGCATGAACTTTTCACCTTTTACTATGCATTCATGTGATGCATATTAAAGGAGCCCTGCACAAACAATTACGGTCACTGCAGGTGATTGTTGCAATTCGAGTCGATATGGGAAGGATCAAGCCAATTCAGCTCTGTGATGCTCCTCAGAGTTTGTATCAAAAAAGTCACACCATTAAACCCACTATGGCTTTGAAACAGTGAAATTGACAACATCCTGGTGCATTTAAGACCCACCGGCACTCTGAGGAAGAAGCGGATCCATGCTAGTGACAAGATCCCGAGACACATGTCAAACAATGTGGATTATGCAATCCAACGCAACATTCCCCAACTTATTCATTGGGGAGACAAAGCAACAACTCGACAAAGACATGGCACAACAGCCAGGGAAGACAAACCGCTTGAAAAAGAGGGAAGAGATAAGCCATCTATGTCAACCCGGAAAAAACATCCCTCAACCGAGGTGGAGGCTTAAGACACCAACTTTCATCCGTCTCTCTGGTCCTCTCTCTGGTTATGCTCATTCATGCCCGGAGTCGCGCAAAACGACGAAAAGCTCAAATCAGGTTGGGGGGGGCGACAGGGTTTTGCACCCAACACAATATATGTTGATATGACAATTCTTCACACAGGGTCTCTGAAAGTTTGGATTCTACACTCACTACTTGCCAAATCTGCTCAATCCGGAATCTTTTACTTGAGCTGAGAATCTTAGGTGCAAGAGGTTGTTCAAGAATGCTAATTTAGTTCACTCACAATCTTTGGCAGCATGCTAAGCGACAATCCCCAGAGCTCCCTTTCACATCATTCTCATGACTTGGTTTATTGCAAGTCAAACAGGCAAAAATGTCTGCATCTTGCAAATACTGAATCTGAATGCATTACTGAATGCTAAAACTGAACCCAACCGCTCAGTGCCTGAAATATATCAGTGCATGTCAGATCTGTTTTCTAGCGTAAATTATTTCATATTTAATAGTTTCATTAGGGCATTGAGGCTTTTCATTTTTTATACACACTCATAAACCATTCCATCTTTCCATAAAATGAGATATTATTTTTGACTGCAAAAAGGCATACAAGACACTTTTTTTGGACACTTTTCCAGACATGAAAGAATCATATCACTTGAATAATTACCATCAACTTTTAATTAAAAGGATGAAGGAAACTATGATGTATATTTTAGACCTAATTAGCACGCTGACTCAGGGGAGCGAAGTGATTAGATCAGTAAAGGCTCCCCACGGATGCTGAAGACGAGCAGACGTACAAATAGAGACACTCACGCACACCAACACGTTCTCTCTCTAGCATTCGGAAGGTGTTGGCACTCGCAGTCGAGCAGCACTTAAAGACATGGCTCACTTTGGAGCAACATTTACCAGTATTCTTAATTTAACTTTGGAGTGAAACTTTTTTTTTTCCCCCTCAGCTTTCTTTACCTATAATTTAGTCAAGCCAATATATGTATTAAATTACAAACTTTGAATACAAACACAGTACTATAAATAACAAACACACAGAGCTGTTTTGTGTTGCTGCGGTAGCTTTCAGAGCTCCTCTTGGTGACGCGTTCAGACAGTGAATAAAAGAGCAAGCAAAGAATGCAAGCGTTTAGCAGGGGCCACAGTAATCTAAACTGAAGGGCAAGACAGAAAAAGTATTTGATTTGCTTTCCAATGCCCTCGCGAAACATGATGGTCCACAGGAGTGCCACTTTGACAAATTATGAAAAAGCCTTTTTGTTTGTTGTGGATGTGCTGCTATGAGAACATTGCACTCAATTGTGTCTGCATGCACAGAAGCACCTCGGGTTGAAATAGACATAATGGAGTTTGCACAATCAAAATGCCGTGTTCAAAATAGCAATTCTCCAGGCGTGTGACATCATGCTGTAAGCAACGTGAATATCACAGCAACAATGCCAGAACAACTATGCAATAATTGGCCAAAAGAGAGGAAAATGTTCTTCAATCCTGATTTTCAGACAGATGGTCATATCAGACAAATACTTTTACTCATCAGGGAATTGTTTAAATGGCCTCTTTTTGAACCAAACATTCCAGTTTTTTATTTCAGTTTCTGTGCTTACATTTAACATGTGCATGAATTGTATTTGAATGTCTTTTTCCTTGAGAAGTGCTAGAGTTGCTTCAGACCAATACCACATGGAAGAAAAAAAAATGAACTGTGAATAAATAAATAAATTGCCACAAAGAGTGATTTGCTTGCACAAGAAAATAACCAATCACATAAGATCAAATAAAAAGAGTGGTGATTGATAGGTTTGTGGCCAAGGGAAAAAAAAAGATTTAAATGATGCATACTCTACATGCACGAGCTGTCCAACTTTGACTGATAATGACGTTTTACTCGAGAGCAATTGAAAATTGCAAGTCAGCACTGTCTGAGAAAAAGCACATCAGCCTTTGTGTTCTAATCCGCTACCTCGGTCTCAAGGGCTTATCGCAGGACATCCACAAAAACATGGTGGCAATACTCAGAGCGGGTGCCCATTTTTTACAATACGCAGCGGAGGTGGGCACATGCAGTCAAATGTGGCAGAGGAAGTATAAATAGAACATATAGACTGATTCAAATTTATTCAACATAGAATTTTGATTATAATGTGAATCTACTTTTTTTGCCGCCATCAGGTAGCTTAGTTGGTCATAATACTACACTAGGTATTGTGTATCCATTTTCCCATAGCAAATATTCAGAGCATAAACAGGTAAAAAAAAAAAAAAAAAGCTTTTTGGCCTATGCTACTCATCTGGCCTCCATCCTCGCATCAATACTGTTAAGTCCTCATTAACCATCTAAAATATCAAACTGGCTTTTATTTCACAGAAATATAATACAATGTTGCAAGGCTCTGATGCACAAGTCTCCTTTATAATCATATATCCTTCTACATAGCTTGCGGGCTCAAGTGTGTGGCTCTAACTCAACAATATAATTTTGTGGGAATCTTATTGTGCCGTACACTCTATGATGTATTCCTTAAAGAGTCTAACAGCCCTAAAGACCCATTGTAGTAAAGTACCAATGTAATAAAATCAAACATATGTTATTTTTATATCTGCTGTATATAATGCTGTACTGCTCATAAAGCCTGAGTGTTCCTTTTTGGGGGGGTTTTAAACGCGCGAGACATTCTAACAAATCCCGAAAGGTTTTTAAGACCTGCTTAAGAGGGGCAGGTGGTGGCATGAGAGCACCTACTCACATCTGCTCATCTCATGCAGAGCAGTTTCCTTGAACTGTAAAACATCAAGTGGGTGCTGTACGTGCATTTGCTCGCAATTGGTGAAAAACATCAATTCTGGTGGATTGGGACTAGGACGGACCCGAGCATATTATTTTAGTTGGTAATATACTGGACTGACACCATTTAGAATCCAACCATTTGTTTAAGTGCTCAAATGGAATCTTCTTATTAGGTGCAATAGCAGTTTGCCTTGCAGTCTAGTGGGCGTTCTTGGAATTTACTCTGAGCTTGATCTATTGCGAGCCCTATTGACCTGTCAGTAAACTCTGCCAATAAATAAAGTAGAGCTCACTGGCAAGCAGGGCCGCGTTGATTATCAATCATGACACCGGTGCATCTTTTCACCGCACTCGTCCTCAGGACCCTTGCCAAAGGTTCATGAAGGTTTTAAGAGAATTTGCGAAACAGTCTACAGTCTGATCTATCAATGTTCCCTTACCGTGTCCATAAGCGCTGCCATTGTCCATTATAAAACAATAACTTCCCACACTATTCTGTCGTGTAAGAGCACTGCTCCCGTCAAATATAAAAATAGTCTCATGTTTCTAAGCAACGCATTTCTCGCACTTTTAAACACCATGTACCAATCCCTCTCACCGAGCACTAGTACTACTAAAACACCTTATATGGTGTTTATTATACTTTATAAATGGTCGATGAGCTTTTCTAACCTTACACTTGCTCTGCTTCTCACATCTCACTCCATTTAGCCACTTTTCCCCCCTCTATCCTTACTCCTTTCTACAGAGATTCTATCTCTCCCTTCAGTCTCCTATTCTCACTGGCAATTGTATTCCAGAGCAGCAACACAGAATCCGGTGTAAAACTGCTGGCAAAGGTTACGCGTAAATATGGCAAAATTGTTATTCATGTCAACAACAACCGAACCAGTCCCAGAGTTGACTAAAATAAATGTTGTGTTGGATTTATGCTAAGAATTTCAGGCCATGTTGTTTTGATGGGCCCTGCCACTTGACAAGTGACAAGGCATTTGAAACCGGACGTCATCCTTCAACTGCTGACTGTCAAGGTGATGTCAAGCAAAAGACATGGGCTTGCTAGGAAAATGGACGACCAGCTGGGAAAACCAGGTGATTAGTAGAGGATGTATTCCTCCCACATTGGATGGAGCAGCGCACACATCTCGAGTACATTGGTACACCAAAAGCATGGCAACGAGGTCCAAGTCAGGAAGCAGAGGCTTACATGCTCCTCTGCACTCCAATTACAACAGTTAACCAGCAGAAAACCCCATCGAGACCATCTGCAGCTCCAGCAGCACTTAAATTTATTCGATCAAAAACAAACAGAAGACGAGTTACATAAAATTGCTAAATTAATTACGTCTGACACCACCAATTCAAAAGAACAAAACTGAAAATAATTAAACGTGGATGTCAACATGGGATCACTCTGATTTAAAGAGGTATGAGTAAATCTAATGTTAGAGGATGTGGATGTATTTTATCTCACTAAAACCCAGCTATGTCCCGAAGAATACATTAGCCTTAGTGAATTAACACCCCCGTCTTCTTACTACTTGCATCTATCTGGCACCCGCTGAGGAGGAGGAGTTTCAAAAATCTAAACTAACTCATTGATTGATTCATTGTTTTTTCAAACCCCAACCTCCACAAAACAACATCCAATTCTATTTCTTGTAGTAGATCACACGTCAGGAGTTTGTAAATCAGAATACTTGGACAAATTCACTCAGGATTTAGTGTTTTTAATAACAGTGAAAGAAAACCAATGACCAAGTGCAACTCTCCTTTGGATGAATCCTTAGCTTATCTGCCATGTTGCTTAATGTACACTAACAAAAACGGACAAGAAATATTCCCCCCCCCCCCATTAACTTGAAACATTGAAAAATATTTTAAATACTTTTTCTTAACTACAAAGACAATATTGTTCGGATAAAATATGAATACTATTATCAAAAAACGAAGACAAGTGCTGTTCTGTCTTGTGCTTTGAGGCATGATATAAAGTGGATGTGACAGTGCATGCTAAACATTTGGCCAGAATAAATGGTGTGAATAAGTAATAAAAGGAATTACATTTTTCAGCAGTGTCTAACACACAGCCTTTCATTGAACAAATGTTTACATTTTCGTTTGGCTTCAGGAAAAAAATAAATAAAAATCAACATACCGCCAAGACCACCTCCAGCAACAGGACTAGAGAGAGGCCCATGCAAATGAATTTTATCAGAGACAAAGTGTGATAAATGTGCTGTCAATAGCGATAGCACGGTGCCCCATCACACTACCCATCACAGCCCAAATGAGCCCAAAGAAATCCCAGTGGCCCCCACAGGCAGCATCATACATCATCTAAAGAGCACATGATATGCGGCAAAAAAAATATGATTTCTATGTTTTGTTTATTACAATTTTTGACTAGATTTGTCCACAAATATCTCCGTCTGCCGTATGGGTCTGGGTATGGCAATGGGTCATTTGAGGTAAAATACCCCCCTTTAATATGTATTGAAGGTAAAGAGCCTTTTTAGAGCCAGGGTACGGGTCTGAGCTCACAATTCAAAAGAATAAAGTACAAAGGTTGATGACAGAATCCTAAACTATCAGCGAACAGCCTCAGACCTATTCTGAATAGATTGTGATGGCAGGAAATAACATACCGACAGTTCAAGTATGGCAATGTGCTATTAATTTTGGAGCCAAATCAATCCCACTTACGTCATGCATAATGTCTAATTTGCAGACTCAGTCTGTGGAGATTTTAGGAAAAATAAAAATGGATAACATATGCCTGTTTGGAGTTTTTGGTTGATCCCTGTGCCGTTCTCTTCAATTTCCTTATTATGCCAGGTATAGAATTTGTCAAATGATCTATACCTGCACAGACATTCTCTGTGCAGCTCCCTGTTGACTGAGATTACTGCATTTTTCTGATGTGATTACTATTTTTGACCGGCTTTACAAGACGGGTAGCTAATTGCCTATATTCCCCAGCTGCAGCATGACAATAAGGACATGATGTTGCACAAATAAGAGATTTTAAAGGCCACAGAAAAGCACACAGCCCCATGTGGACACATAAGACGGTGGTTTAAATTGAACACAGCTTTAGAGCGTTTAAGTTCATCTTTCCCCTTCCAACCAAGAGATACAAGTCATTACATACTGATGGGAGAAAACTGCAGAAGGGGAGGGGGCTCTGGTTAACGATGCGAGGAGATGGAAGGAAAACAGTTATGACAGGACAGAAGGGAAGTGACCCTGACTTGATGGCCCACTGTAGAAATGTTTCATTTAATGTGATTGTTCCTTTTAGTGTTTGCTATGAGATCCTTAGGAACCAAATTTCCTATCCAACAAGTGGATTTTCACAAGCTTAATTTCTAATTTCTTTTGGTCCCATTCGTCCACTGTGCTGTCATGAAGTATTAAAGTGGAACAATTCTCCCACCTCCATTACAAGAGGTCAATGATTTGCTTCCAATTGAGCCACTCACTCAGCAAAATGCAACAGAGCACTTTCCAATTCAAAAAAAATCTCACTTTCAGCAGCTGGCTACTAGAGCGACACTTCTGACTGGTGACTCGTCTTCTGTGTCACTGAGCAGTGTCCAAAGCCAATCGTCACACTCGAGAAAGCTTTGACTTTCATTCCGGTGTCTCCACATACCACTTCAGTGACCGCGGCCAATACTGTGTCGATCCCCCTTCCATTTATGGATCAGGAGGCGCAAGAGGCCGCTGACAGAGAAATGAAGAGTTTCACACACATCCACAAAAACACATCTGGGAAGTTGTCCCGCTAGTAACCAGGCCCAAATGGCGTCAGTGCAAGAGTCAGTAGAGAACACTGCCTAGCAGCGAGCTGAGAAATAGCGTTTGTGTGGCTACTCATGGTCAGTCTGGCACCACCACCTGGCCACAATTTGTCCTTCACCTAAAGCCCGGTTACACCAGCATTTAAAAACGAAAGACTATTCATTTCAATGGAATTGTTGAATGGACGCTACATTGTTCAGGGGCAGGTCAGAATATTCTTGAATGTGTGAAATTGCTCTGGAGAGATGCATTTATTCCTTTTGTTATGATAAGCATTGAGGATAATGGGGCAGCTGGACATTGCTGATCCCGGGACACACAAAAGAATGGAACAATGGACTGCCAGTCAGTCCAAATGCCAATACAAATAGACAGGCAGGCAGTTACAAACCCTGTTTTCAATGCGAAAGATTCCATTCTCTATTGACTAGAAAAGATTTCACTTTTTTTTTTGTCATTGCCTCAATGCTCAAAGTGCAGCTTGATTTATCTACAAAGACACGACTACAGGTGGTGGTAATGCACCTGAAAATAGGCTAGTCATGTAAAAACAACCTTTCTAGGAGACAGGGTGGCAATTATGAGCTGGAGTTTAAGAGGGAAAAGCCCTATATTTATATGCATATGCCGGATTATCACTATAAATGACTGATAACCTTGTGTGATACAGGAGACGCATATGCATGCACCTGGTATATTCACCATCAGACTGGAGGCAAGTATGCAGAAATACTGAATGTTCCCTCAAAAAAGTTTTCCTGCATGCATTTGTTGTCATATTGGGTCTTTCGGCCTCAATATAGCATTATGAAATCCATTCACATTGAGCTTGTGCATTAAAAAGAGTGCTGATGGAAGCACATGAAATACATGTTGATAAGCCCCAGGGAGTGCTCTTTTTTTAAACTCTTCAGAGCAACATAAGACACCCTCAGCAGAATGAAATGATAAGGGACAGATGAGTGGGTTGGAGCTGGGGGTGGCATAAAATGATTCACCATGGCCTAATTCACTCCTTGGTCACTCTCAGTCCTAATGTTTCAGAGCAATTTTACACCCTCCCTTGATATGCTGGCAGTGGGCCTCCTTTGGACTCTTGGGAGTCAAAAAGGCAAAAGCACCACTGGTCCACATGCGCCGTTGCCCAGCATTCCCAGAGAGATGTCTTTCCATCCCTGCGGACGGAGACATGTGTGTGCCCCGCAGACTAGGCACGGCAGATGAGTCTGAAACGGGGCCTCGAGGTAAACTTTTCATCCACCAACTCGACCCCAGTCTTGCCAGATGACTCCTGGCAGCTCCAGCCCAGAGTCGCTACTTTGATAAAGCGATGCGAGCGGAGGGATGTCTGGAGATGTGGGTCCCGCGATCTGATAAATATCAAAAAGGCGAGAGTTCAACTCGGTTCACTGGCCAGGGGTGATGGCTGGTTGGAAAGCAGGTTTGTTTTGGTTGGATGTCTGCCGGCTCATTCCACAAGGCTAGAGATGAAAAATCGAAAACATGTCTACAACAGTGAGCCATTTAATACCGCACTTCCATCCCAATGCCGGTTTACCCGGAAACAGGTATAGCATTTATCTTTCATCTATGGTCCTCAGTTTATCTATTACTGTGTGTGCGTGTGTGTGAAATTAGCTCTCCTATCCTACACTTTACCACATTTCAACACAATTAGATGTAACCCTGGTGTTTCCCAAAATAAAAACAACCTACTGAACTCCTCCATCATTCCACTATGGCCAAATTGCCAAACGCTTTTTTGACAGAATGAGGCCGGAGAGTTGCCTATAGCTCCATTGAGAGATGTTGAAGGGCTGCGTAGAGAGATTTTGGTTTCGGCAGTCACCGAAGCCAGGCTTCTTCTGTGCTTGGATTCATTTTCACCGTGTGCCTTTAAGACCACATTAGAGAGAGGACGGCTCAAGTTCACAAATTAGGATAAAAAATAAATAAATAAATAAAACAGTTGAAAGAGCTGCTACTCTACACGGACTCTTAGCTTTACAATCAAGAAGACTTATCCCGTTGAATTTGTGCGCAGGAGGCCACGAGTCCAATGGAAAACAATGGAAAGTAACAAAGCATAACAGTGAAATGAGGGCCCTCGGGGGGGAAATGGGTTGTGTGCTCTAGTGATGAAACCCTTCCTCCTGCGTTAAATTGTATACTGGAAGGAGGAAGAAAGCCAATAAAACCCAGCCTTGGATGCATCGGCAAAGATACTCTAGTTCAGACTGATCATTCGACACAATAGATCATTGTTAAGAAATGCACTTGCACACATTACCTGCAAACTGTAAAGGTTTTATTTTGATAAGCATCTCTCAGTGTTTTCTGCAGCCTCTTGTTCTGGGTCGGTCAGTTTGCATGTAAAGCTAACACTTCGATACTATATTATACTACAACTATTACGACTGCAACGCCTCACATTCCGCTTGCCGCATTTTAAGCTACGATATCACTCCTTGGTTTAAAGCTTATTTTTTGGATGTTTAGAAAATGTCAGAGGAGGAATTCGGTAAAAAACATTATTGTAAAAGGGGGGAAAGGAAAACTTACACCAAAGATTGATGATAAATCAAGTTGAAAAATAATGTGGTCGGTGACATAAAGTACTGTTCCCATCACCAGCAATTCAACTCCGAAAGATTGATGCTCTCTTCATCAATACTCCCTGTGGAGTTTCTTCCTATTATCCCCAAAGCACATTAAACTTAAAAAAACGAAAACAACAACAACAACTGGTCCAAAAAAGGATAGAAACAATGGTCTAAAACTTTAGACCTTTTGAAATTTTACCGACATCACAAAAAGTGAATGCGGCAGATTTTACACATCATCTGAAAATGATAATCCCACATTTTACTTAGACAGGAGAGCAGGTTAAGTTCATCCAAACGATGTTGCAATCATCATCTCCGTTTACGTCTTTGAGGGCAACTAGAGAAACACTAGTAGGACTAAACACACTTTATAAATTCAGCCTTTGGGGCCAATACCCACAGACTGCCTTCAGCACTTCACTGCACATTTGCAAACTCTCAAGTTTAAAAGGCAGTAGACATTGTGACAGGGTACTTAACCCACACGTCTAATACCACTTCAGAGTAGTATTCAGAGGTAAGTGTATCCCATAATTCACAACAGTTTACAGCTCTTTGCCAGCCAGTTGTTGGCAGTAGTGCAGCTATAGGGTGATTTTAGGGGTAATAAAAATCAATAGAGATAAAGAAATTAAAGTTTATGACATGTTAGAGTAAGCGAGGGTACTATTCATACCCAGATGCATGTTGCAGCGGATGCCCCGCAGATTGATATTGCAGAAATATTGCCTTCTTATCAAAGGTTTTGATCATACCTTAAAACAAATATTCAGGAGATTTATTTTATAGTCTTTTAATATGTACAGTATATGTTTCTCAGAACAATATATATAATAACTTGGTTTAATGGTTTTATGTATTGTATTCCTCTAACCTAGTAAATGTGGAGTATGTGTTTTAACCAACATTAAGATTAGCGGTGAATTTGTGTGTCACGGCTTTCACTTCTGCTGTAAAACAAAATAATAAACTTTTTGCTCAGACTGCTCATTAAGGAAAACTTGGGTACCTGAACATGCTTCATATTAAGAAGAAATATAATAGCTTCTGCATATTAAGCAGAAACGTGAGCCATTTGCACCTCTATGACTACCTCTCTATTGCACTATTGTCTGAATAAACCAGATCCAACAACCCAAGGCTCTTTTGGACCATAACAAGCCGAAACACAAACTTGCTGAGGGCAAGTCGGTATGGTACGACTCATTAAGTGTAGCTTTAATTAATGCACTAGTGTAGTGCATGATTAGGAGAGCAGGACACAGAACCTATGCCCGGGCACATTAGTTTGCTTTATAGTCTGACAAGGTGGGTGCCTGAGTGTGAGTAAGTGCTTTCTGATACCATAAGTAGTAAATCTTTTAAGTGGAAGTTTTTTTTAATAAGGTTATAATCATGGACTCTGAACAAGAAACAAACAGCAGCGTTTCCCCACAGAATAGGCGAGGGTTTACAATTGTGATTGGCCACTGAACATGTCATTAAAATAAATTCCCTGGAGCTCCCAGTGGCCTGTTCCACTACAACAGACACACACACAGCACATGTGTTCATTGGAGAGCACTGCAAAGGGTTTGACAATAAAGACAGGATGCAACGCACTAAGTTTCAATTTTATTCGGTTAAAATGAGAAGTTTAGAAATCCTTTGGTTAATTATGAAACTGTGCCAGGAGAAGTTAGCAAGGAGCCACATTGTGGGCAATTAATGGGAATTTACTGCATCAACAGCACAATAGAAAGCAAATAATGGTGAAGTTTATTCTGGATTTAGAGCAGAAACTGGTAGTTAAACCCTCGGAGTGAAGATAAATAGTACTGGAGCATTGTAGGCTGCAGCTCTATTTTATCATGCTGTGCTGGTTTATGTCCCGGAGCTATATGCTCAGTGTGGTCTGCTATCATTAGACTGACAGACATGAATGGTATCACCCCACTCACTTGTGGGCATCTAGATTTTACCTACTGGTTGCTGCGGTGCAATTGCCGATGCACAGCAATGGGGCTTCGATCTCGATAAGAACCCAGCTCTACTGACAAGTTGGTTCAAAATTAACATGTTGCCATTGATTTTCTTCCCAAATCTGGTTTAATTACCTGAATGAAATGTGAAACGTGAGGATCTCTTTAAAGATACGGCAGGGCTGATGCCCAGTCAGTGCATCCTGAAGGTACTTTCATTACTGGTACCGCATCCCAACATCAGCCGCCTAAGTGAAACCAATCAGAAACACTGCAGAAGACTACCAGGAACACTGGCTAAACTAGATTGCCAATGGCATCCCAGGATAGAATCGAATTCGTTATTCAAGGTGAAGATTCACAGGCCCTCTGATAAGTACACCTCTTAATCCTCATATCTCTGTCCATTCCTCTGTGTGGAGGAGAGAGCCTCTGCGCTTACAATAGGCAATGCAGTATGTGGTTTGTGAATATTGCAAATCAGGACAGAATGGCAAAACAGTTAAAGGCCAAAACCAGTGATTAAGTATTCCACGAAAACAGATGTGCTATTGCACCGGGCGAAACAATAAAAAAAAAACATTAACGCTGGAAATCATTCAAGACTTTCCTAACTATAAAATGACAGTGCCATTAATAAACATTGAATATACTACAGGGTTCTGCATAATTGTCGAAATAGACAGACAGCTAAAAACATATTTAATGTATCAATAAATTATGTTTTTTGATTAATAGAGTTATCACTTGTTTATACACTAAAATAATCGAAAACGTTTTAAAGAAGGCAAAAAGGGAATTTGCTCCACTTCTTTCAGCCAGACCCGCTGGTCTTCCTCATTTGATAAAGCCCTGTTCCACTAGATAAGGACGAGCGAGGTGCAGGATGTAACATGCTGGTGAGTGCTACAAGCAGTCCGGTTTGTTTTTTCTTCCTTCCTCTTAATCTCCATTCTACACCAAGTTCACGGTTTCAAAGTGAGGCCTACAGCTGTAAGGCGGCATGTGTAAAAGTAAAAGAAACCATTGATTAAATGCCTGTGTGTTTGGACGTCTGCTATAATTCACTGCTGTTCCCTTAGGACCATTTCACAGACACTGCAATTTATTTTCATATTGTTTAAGACAACAAACACTCAGTGTAAAGGTGTAAATGTAGGTAATACCATATCATATCTCTCCAATAAATAGTTATTATAATATGAATGGATATATTTTTCCAGAGTGTTGACTAACTACACATCTTTGCTAGGTGATTGGCTATTGATTTTCTATCTTTCTAGTAAATAGGTCAGTGGATTTTGCCCAACAGAGACAGAGGAGAGAGCTATGGTCCTCAATTTCATTCCCAGGACCATTAGCGCTGAGGAACCCATCAACTGTGGCTCATGGACGGTCTGTCATGTTCAGACATGATGCTGCTTTATTGCCTAAAGTCCATGAAAAGGCTGCACCACAATAATCAATACTGCCGTGTAATGGTATGCGTCACATCACCGCAGCCGTGTTGACAAAAATCACTCGGGTATCACCCCGTGATACGGTAGTCCAGCAACGCACACTGGTGTATGCTACCACCACCACCATTCAGCTGCACCTCACATACACCGGAGTCCAGTGTGTTTAATGAACAGTGATACGTTATTAGTATTCACTGCGTGTAGACAAACTGGGAACTTTGAAGACTTGCTTCCTCTTCCACCCCATCTGAATGATACAGAGAAATCAAGAGAGCGCCAGAGAGGGGTAGAGGCCTTTCATCTGCCACCAAGCAAAAGGGAGAACAGGGCAGAGAGTTGAAAGGACTGAGTCACCGCTTTCTTCTGCAGATTCTCTTTTTGCTCTGCATGCCATTCAGAAATTCTCTATGACTTTTGGTTTGTGTCCTGGCTCTGGTCATCCTCCAGCTGCGAGATATCAATCTGAATTGATATATTACAAAGTGCATCGTACATTATAAATACTGTAAAGATATATATATTTTTAAAGGGGGTAGATTCAGTGCTTTGCAATAGCAATGTATATAATGCATTTATGATTTGCATTAGAAAATGCTATGCTTTACCACCCAGAATCACGAACTCTAATTTACAGTCATTCCGAAAGGATTGCGTTACTGGATCGGATCACACCGATGAAGATACAAACTGGTCAAGATTACCAAAACAGAATTATCGGTGCTTCATATGGGACTCCATGCCACACTGGAGAAGACTATATAACAACAGGTAGAATAGAAAGAATGTGGTCAATCAAAGACAAGCTTGGAAACAATGCAGCCACCCCTTTCCCTTTTCCATCATTTTTAAACAGCCAGTCCGCTTGCCGGACCCACAAATGGAACAGAACTATACATTATTCAAATACATTTTGACCACGAATTTCTCCCCAAAAATGTGCGACTAATGCTCGGTATGAAGACAATGAAGAGCTGGACAAAAGCAAAGCCATATTCTAGAGATGCATAAAACACAAGTTTCAAAAAGCATCTAACCAGAATTGCAATCAGGAACCTCTTTGCAAATGTGGAACATAGCTGCATCACACACACACTTCATTCATTTCTCCTCTGATCAAGACTGTAGTCATTCAGCGAGCATCACAGCCACAGCAGCTGATGGCACTCGGCAGTCACAGCAGTGTGTACATTTCAGTGACACATTGGTGATGTTTACTTTCGGCATGTGATATTTATACTGGCTGCCTGATGATTAGAAATAATATTTTAATAACAAACTAGGTTGGAGAGAGAGAGAGAGAGAGAGAGAGAGAGAGAGAGAGTCTGGTACCAATTACTACACACACACACACAAAACATATATACCTGATTCATATCTCAGAAAAATTGCTATTCCAAGTCGAATATAAATAGCCACATTGAATCCAGTTAGTTCAAATTGAATCTGGACCTTGTGAAGGTGATTGAAATCGACTGGGGAATATCAGTGGTGATATGCCCACTCATACAGTGGAGGGTGCACAGGCTGCCATGAAACACAGAGGCCATGCACAGCTACACACAGAAAAGCGTTTGTTTGTTCCCAACTGCTTAAAATTCAACAGTGAAAAGGCGCCAGACAAACGGCTTCTACTGCATGATGTGCCACAACTCCATAGAAGAGAAGCAGGAGTGGCCCAACACCGCGGTAAACAACTACTCCACGCACCGCAAACAACGAGAACGACACCATCAGAAGTAGAACGCACAAGGAATAACATGCACAGCTGGCAAAATTACAGTGAGACAAAATAGACCTTTGACACCAGCGGAATCCATCTATAGAGACAGCAGGTAAAGGCAGGTGTTGCCAATTATATGAATTACAAATATCCGCTCTGGGAAGAAGAGAGCTGTATTTTAAACATTTTTACCGACGTGTTCATATTGCAATGATAGCCTATGTGACACACAAACCACTCCTAGCAAGTTACCCGTATGCCAATGGATGAATATCACTTCGCAATAAGGCAATAGACACACACTTGGACTCACCCTTTCACGGTTCGCCAGTCCTCCTCTTTTCTGACGACGTGCAGCCCCTTCTGTCCTTTGTACTGCATGTTTTGAAATAAATCCATGTTGTGAAATAAATCCGCGACAACACAGTAAGTCCACAGCGATAAGGTCCGTCTGTCGCGTGACGTTTCAGGCCCAATTAACAACAGTCCGACTTCGTTTTTTTCCACCCAAACTGAACCCGACACATTCTGCAACATATGCTCACAATGTGGTGCGTTACCTGTCACATATATTAATCAGGAATAGTTTTGTGGTGTATTCCGTATGTAGTCCCTATATTTAATGCTTGGGTTTCTTCTGGCCAAAAGTTTGGAAGAAGAAAAAACAAACAACTCGAGCGCACAGCCGGTGAGGGGAGTTAGCCCCGCCCCCTTCCACCTGAACACAGGTGAAACTAATTTCACTAATGAACAGGGGCTTCATCCGGGTCATCTGCATGTTGGCTCGTCTTAGAAATTCTACTAATCTCATTGGTTCAACCTTCTGTGGTTGTTAGTAATGCCATGTTGTTGATATACAAGTCCAACAATCCATTTAAATGTTTTCAGCTGTTGCAGTTACCCTGCTCACACGAGCCCTTTATTGAGTTTACATAAAAAAATGAATTTCAGAATTAGGCTGTTGCTCAAAAATGTGTGTATTGCCACAAAACAACAACGACCCCTGTGCAGTGAATAAGTGTGTAGCTGCTCACTCAAACAGTTGGCAAAGTAAATATAGATTTATCATCCATATCAAGCACTTCAATGATTTTTAACTTTACTAACTTCAAATTTACTGGCCATATAAAAACCATTAACAGCATTTTTACCATCATACCATCAGCTCTGTTGACGGAGTGCTCCGCGAGTATTTGCCTGCTATCACGCCGTTGCATACCACAGGTTACAATTTGCCGCAACGATGTAATGACTTGGGCCACAGCTTCCATCAAGGACACTGAGGTCATGATTCTAAATATTTATTACTGGGAATGTGGGTGTTTATATTACCTTGAGGGGAGTTTACCTACTCTAGTTAAAAACATACCAATGCTGGGTAAACGATCTTGATAACCTTTGATTACTTTTCATGAATCCAAGTACATATGCGTAAGCACATATGTTAACCTATATAGACAGGTATTGTAATTTGTTAAATATTAATTAGGTGTTTAGGTGTTTATCATTGTTCATTTGAAATCCATAAAATCAAAAAAGCAACCCTGTTTTAATTCCATCCGGTTAACGCTGTTGCTTGTAAAGCATAATCTCCTGTCTGCTGCTTCTCCACATTTGTGCTTTCAGATTAGATGAAAACACTAAAATAAAACAGAAGATTTCTTTTCCCCTTTTGTAAAAAAAACACTTGCATTTTGTTTTTAACCGGGGGGCATGGAAGTCTGACAGCTGTCGGTTGATCAAAGGTCCACGGACCTGTGGCCTGTACAGGTCGCACCACCTCAGACCCCCGGGGAGGATGGAGAGCGGGGGAAGATGGAGGTGCAGGTCTGGAGAATTGCGAGCCACTGGGGGGGTGTTGGGAGAAGGGTCATTATTGACTCGCCCTCGGCCATCGTCTCAAGTCTTCCCTCCCACCTCAATAGATTATCCTGTGGAGGGGAAAAACAGTCTCATCATTTTTTTTTCCCTGCCCCAGGTTTTTTAGTGCTGCCACGGGCTACCCCGAACGATGTGCCATCAACTGCCGTCTTCATCGTCTTCCATCATCCGGGGCCCTGGCATAAGTAACGATGAGTGCCATGCCGATTGAGACATTTTCCTAAAAAAACACCATCTTAAAATAGGTTTGTCCACACCTTGTGGGGAATTGTTTGATTTGACCGTGTAAAGAGAAGAGAGGAGCACCCAGTCCACGTACCCCCAAAGAGCAATCTAATTTAATGCAATGTAAAGTCACGCCAGAGATAAGATGAATCCGCAGGGAAATAAAGTGAGTACAAATTGAATTCGCCATCAGTCGTGATGGGAACCAATGATCTGTCTCTATTTACCGGCCGTGGTCCACCTCCTGTGGTGAATTTGTGTCAGAATGAAGGAGATATTAATTGATTCATGTGGCTACCCACAGCAAGGCTGGAGCCCGAACACAAAGCCAGCAGGGTCGAGTGATGCGTCTTTGTGTTTGCACAGCTCTTCTCCAGCACACTTGCTTTGCCCTGGTGCCGGGACCTGCTCCTCGGTTCTCCTACGGTGCCTTTGGCTCCCTGACAGGAAGCTGCTGATGGATTACAGTGGTCGAAAAAGCCGTGCACTGGAGAGCAGGGCCGCACGGCAAAACCTTTTCGAGGTGCAGGTGCTTCAAGTTTGAAGTTTTCGAAAGCCACATACTGTAATTACGCAACCAGTTCCACATAACCTGTTGAATTATAGGAAACCAAACCCAAAACCCTTACAACAAACTGCATCACACCTGCCTCCTGTACTCTTTTTGAAACTTTAACACGCGTGATTTATGAGAGGCTTAAAATCAGTGTCAACATCTTGGCGTGCCCGTTCTACTCTGGGGATATTCATAGCTAATGAGAGCGAATTGGAGCAATCAATGGACAGGGTGACTGTGTCGAGACTACTCACTTAGTAGGAGGGTGGGACAGCAAGAAAAATGAAACAAAAGAGCAACTAATGAACGATTCATGCGTGAAGAGGTGACTGCAGGTATTCTGGGACCGAAACAATGCCGCCACTTTTACTAATTACCGAGCAATTATTACCACATCAACCCGGCACAGAGAAATCTGGAGATTTCTGTTGATTGCTTGAAATGAATATAATTCCTCTGGGAGAGCGCGAGAAGGCGAATGCCCAGTGATCAGCGACATAATCAAGATTAAGCATCCCCGGAAACAAAAAAGCGCGCTCTCGCGGCTTTTTATTGCATTCACTCATCTAGAAAAGTCTCAGTTCCAGTGTTTGAATGTCGCCTTTCAGGCTGAAACAACAGCTCCTACAGTAATTGGAGACACCGCTGCTACCACGACAAGACACGCAGCGTACTGTAACGCATTCAAATCCGCTTCAGAGAGAATCAGAGAGAAAGAGGCAGTGGCGGCAGTGGGATCAGAGGACCTGTGGTTTCTTTCAGCAAAAACGCGGGGGGAAAAAAAGCCATTTTCCATTGTGTGTGTGTAATCTGCTTTGAGTAGAGTGTCGTCCCTGTCCTTTAGCGCGCAATGGCAATTGTATTTTGAATCCGCCGCGCATTATGCAGCTTTTCATCATCTTCTAAATGCAATACAAGGAGATCTATTGCTTCAGAAAACACAAAGACAGGGTATAATTGAACCTGGGAGACGCCGGTGACGGCCAAACAATTAGGCCCAGCGTTGGCCTTTGACCTTCATCACGTTGTTCCGACTGATTCTTGAGTCGACTTGTTCTGCTGCCTTTGCACTCTCCTCTGCATACGTTGAAAAGAAAAAAAAATCATCTGTCAGTGTCCCGTCCCCCATTAAAAAATAAAATAAAATTGCAGAGGCAGCAGGGGGAGTTCACTGTATTGATAGGAATTGGAGCGCAGAGGGCACAAAAGGGTCAAACAGTGACTCACTGGGGCTTATCAGCCACTCATAAAACACAGTAACTAGATGTGACATCACTTGTAAAGCGCCGCATGCAGATTAAATGTGTCCAGCCCCTCGATCAATGGTTCATCAGGGCTCTCCAATTAAAGGGGTGGCTGAATACCAGAGGCCCTGATAGGTGGTAATGATAAAACAAAAAAAAAAGACCATTAAAAGTTGCTAATTAAATGATAAGCGCAAATTAAAACACGGGTCAAGTGACTGAGCGGTGATGTTCTTAAGCTTATGGGGGTGGTGATGGCGGAGGTGCTGGGGGGTGGGGTCATGAGGGGCTCCTCCATCACAAACTCATACGTGCTTAAAAATAGATTTGGAGAGCGCAGCCTGGCCCACACATGAACCTCAGACCGGGGAACGTTTTTTAAAGCTGGGCAGCCAATTTAAGTGAATTATTAATAGTCACATTATTTATTTAGTGTTATTGATGAAAGCCACAAAAACAACTTTAAACATTGTAGCATAACACCACATGATCCAATCGTGACTAGTCTTAATAGTATCACAACATATACCGATAATCATCATTATGGTTTTCTCACACACCATCCAAGACCAAACAAAGTTTACAGTTCAACTTAGCTCGAAAAACGCAGTGTTTATCCATGTTATTAGGGCTGAATGAGCGTAAATGTCATGATCTGTATAGATACCGGCACGTAAACACCACCACCACCACCACCACCATCATAATCATCCTCTTACCTACATGATGCCCACTGAAAGAGAGGAAAAAAAAGTTGGTTAGATTGGGGCGTCACTTAGTAGTGTTTTTTTCTGCAGGCGAAAAAATTAAAAAATAAAAATTCCTATCCTACGTTTGTTAAGCAACATGATATTTTATTTGTTTTCCGCTTTTATACACTATTTAGAAAATAAAACACATAGAGAATAAATACAAATTTAGAAAGCAACAGAGGTTGGCCTTATTTTCACAGCAACGAGTGGTTATTCTTACGGAGCTCTCTTGGGACCAGCGGAAGGACCACACATCGCGGAATCCATCCTGAAGCAGACTCGGGCCACACACTGCAATGGAACACTTAAGACTGGGCATGCAGATGCTGAGGTGGTCCCCGTTTACAGACACAGAGAGAATGGCTTGGCACACTGATAAAACGTCGATACACCTAGAAACATCCGGAGCAGGGGGCGGGGGAGGAAAAAAAACACAAACATCTATATACACGTAGAATAAATAAAGAGAAAATAGGTCCAAGACAACTTCACTGTACAGATATGTCCATCAGATGTGACCGACATCTCTCACTCCCTCGCTCACTGTAATAAGCTTCTATCCCCAGTCTCACCTAGGATAAGAGTTCAAATATAGTACAGTACGACATGGCGTGTTTTTGTTTTTTTTTTGTTCACCAACAGCAGATTGCACCATTGACAGTGTTACAAACAAACACAAAACATCACTCAGTGGTTCTCTCTCAGTGTGTGTTTAGAGTAAGGCAGGAAACAGCGGAGTCCTTTGAATCCCGTCATCGGGGTGAAACGACAGGTAGTCCCACGGCCTCTACAGTGGTCACATATATATATATATATATATATATATATATATATATATATTTCAAAATTCCGCTCCTGTTAAGTGTCCTTCTGGTTTGTCGGATGTAAGGTGGCACATTAGAGTATGCGTTGGATTCAGAGCGCTGAGGGGAAAGCAAAATTGTGGGAGGGGGGTCAGTTGTATGTTACAGGATTTGTCCAGTGAGTGTTTCTCAATCGGTCTTCAACGGCAAACAACGCTTCATCCAAGCATGGCAAAAGTAAACGACCGGGGGAGCTGTGTACTGAGGAGCCGCCAGCAGGTTCCGGGGCTCCACGCCTCCTCCTCCGGGGGGGGGGGGGGGGGCTCCTCCGGGGGGGGGGGGGACGACGACACGCGAAGAGATGGGGACGGGTGCTATCTGACCTCCAGGCAGTCCAGGTACTCCTGGGCCAGCTCATAGCAGAACCGGTACTGCTCCTGGGAACAGAACAGAGAGCTTAGGACTGAGATGGGTTTCTATAATCAGAGTATAGAAAGACCCCGTGACCCTGAGGGGATAGGCGGTACGGATAACGGATGAATAAATGGATGCATGGAACGATTTCCGGTGTCGTCTTGTACTGTAAAGGAATATACGTCTCCCTGCAATGAGCCTCTTAATATACATTACTGTCATTTAGATGAGCACGTATAAGAAATATTCACTTTCTTGCGGCTCACTTCCGTGCACCAGATGTGAAACTGGAGTCGGGAGATGGATATCGTAGCTCAGCACTAAGACAGGAAATAGATGGACACAGCAGTTCCTTCGCGACTGATGAAATTGTTGCATCCTGTTTGTTTGCTAAAAAAATGTCGTGTTGTACTTCAATGGCCGATTGTGTTTGTCAGCGCATTTCCTGGCTGGGAGAAGTGGGCCTCCGGAGCCGCAGCTGGTTGCCCGGCAACCGGAACGGCGACGACAAGAGTTCAGAATCACCACACGAGACCTCGTGCCAGCACAATGCGCTGTAATTTACACTTTGATTACACAAACAAGATACAATATTTCAGCGAGTTAGTGCTAAACCAAGTAACCCTCTCTTGATCGGGGCATATACTTAGATAAACGGTACGTGTGTCCAATCCCACCCTGTCTCTCCTACAGCTGCAGTGCATCCTGGCCTGCTGAGGTGACTGTGGGAGGAGAGATCGGTCACGCCGTCTCATCCACAATGTGTGACTGCTAAATGTCAGTTCTTCATAACGCATCCAGGGAGAGGATCTTGCTTTTTTTGAGCCTAAACGGATCCGACACAAAGACCTGAGGTAACACGGAATATGCGCCCACCCTCTGCTTCTCTTAGACATGAAATGCACTAAACTGGAATGCGATGTCCTTTCCGATAAAACGCACCGGGGAGGGCCTGGCTCAGTAGTTTCCTTTTTGAAATCTTGGCAGAGATCAAGAATATTGCTGATCTCCCACATTCCAAACAAGGTTTGAAAAAAGCAGCAGCAGCAGCAGCAGCATAGTTTGGTATCATGTGTTGCGGTAAAAAGAGACGGGGAAACAAAACAAAACAAAAAAAACCCACTGGCTCACCATTGTCTCCACCATGTTTGGCTTAGAGTTGCGCAGCGTTTTGGCGGCAAAGAACACATCGGCCACGCTGTGGTGGCGAATCATCTCAAGGATCATGGTGCAGGCGCAGAAAGTGCCGCTGCGACCGCCGCCGTTCCTGTTCCACACAAAAAAAAAAAAAAAAAAAACACGCAACAAAGACAAACGAACGGGATAGAGACACAGCAGATAAGACACGCGTGACCTGATGCGGCACAGCGGCTCGGCGGGCAGCTCGCAGGGAGAGCTGCTGCAGAGCGAAATGTCAAAGTGTGACTGAGCACAGATCAAGCACGCTGTCAGAAGAAAAAGGGCCAACCGACTTTCAAGAGGAATATATGAGCAAAGTTCTCATTAAAATACGGGAGCACGGGCTTAATCAGATGTGAGATGTCTAACACGCCGCCTGACCTCCAGATATCAGTAGGCCCCGACACGCAGGTAGGGGACACGTCGAACGGGAGACAGGCACTGTAAGTCAAGCAGCCCAGATAATGACACAAACACTTAACGCTTCATTTTTCCTGCATAATGCAGCGTTAATGAGATTTAATAACAACCGACGTGACCGTGGCAAGTTTAAAAAAAAAGAAAGAAAGAAATAACCGCGCCAAGGTGAATAATACGAATGTAGACTGGCATCTCAATAGAACCCCAGCATCAGATATCTACTAAATTGAAAGCTGTTTTAAAAAAAAACTAAAAAAAAAAAAAAGCTTTCTTCCATTCAGGCCCAAATGAAATTCATGAGCAGCAGCTGTTGAATTTTGAATACCTCTAAATGTCACGTTAAAAATATTGAAATTGCATGAACACAGCGCAGACTGCAGCCGAAATCTTAAAAAGGAAAAAACAACACTTTTTTTTTTTTTTTTCTTCAGTACTGGCCATGAAAAACATATATGAGGCACGTAGGTGGCGATGACATGTGGACTCACAGGCAGTGGACGACGGTGCGTCCCTCGCCACACTCCATCTGCCAGTTGTGAACCTGAGCCAGGAGGCTGAGGAAGGCTTTCTTGGAGTCGGGCACGTCGCGGTATGGGGACCAGCGCAGGAACTGGAAGTGGCGCACCACGAGCTGGCCTTCCTGAAGCTGAGGGAGGAGAGGAGAGCAAAAAAAAAGGGGGGGGGGGGGGAAAAAGGGGGGGGGAAATGTTTAATTTATTTGAAACAATATATATCCAACGGAATGTGCTAAGAAGCCGTCACATACGCTCGGCGCCCCGCAAGCTCATTAAAAACCCCCAGCCAGTTATCAGCCGGAGGGGATCCTGTCAACACTTCAAACCTGCTCCAACCTCAGTGGTGGAGCTTCTGCGCATGGCTCGCAATGGCCGGCTGAAGATCCCGTCGTACGGCCAAGCCTGTTCCTATTACGCCGCTGGAAATATTATTATATTTAGTGAGATCAAATATACACATCCTGGCGAGGCGCAGGGCGTGAAGGACCATAAGTGTCTTAGTCAACTTGTGAAGTGCCGTTAACTTGCTGGTCAGGCGTGTGTCTCCGGTTTTCCTCTTGCGCTTCTCTCGAACAACAGCGTAAAGTGGCAGCGGGGCTTGGACGTTTTGGCACACAATCCACAAACACACACACACACACACATTCAGTAACACAAAGGCAAAACAGAAATACCGGGTACAAAAGGAATATACCTCTCTCGGTAGCTGTGGTAAAAGAAAATGACCTGGAATACGAAAACAAAAAAACAAAACAAAACAAAAAACGTGACCTGAAGGGACTGTGTTGGCTTATTACACGGCTGATGACGCTATATGCAGCGAATGATATTATCGTGCTGCCGACGCAGTTGCTTTGTTGAAAGTAGGATTATTATGCCGCAAATCACGCGGACCGCTGGGAACAACAAATGCCAGCTGTGGCCCTGGTCACCATTCAGAATCATTATATTAGTCTCAGGCTTCATTAACCCTCTTAAAAATAAATGAATTGATTCGCTGCCAGGGAAAATGCCTCCCACAGCAATATAGACCCGGCGCAATCTTTAGCTGAGGCGGTATTTGTGCCAAGTGTTCGATATTGAGGGAAAACATGCCATTGGAGACGTGGAAAATTCAACATCCAAACGACAGAGTGCCGTCGATGCTCGCGACGTTTCAAGGAAGAGAGGGGAAGGATGAGACGGAGGCAATTGTCTTCTCATTAAATCCTGCCAGAGACGTTTGGGGGCAGAGACGTTGGGGGGGGGGGGGGACAATGTCGAGGAAATAAACCCGTTTCACGAGGAAAACCAAGAAAACACTGATTTAGGATAACGGCAATGTAAGTGTGCCACAGTACACTTACATTCTATTGCCTGAAAAGTGGACCTCCAGAATCGACCAGGATGTTGCGTATGCTGCCTGCCACCCCCCCCCCCCCCCCCCCCCCCCCCCCCCCCCCCCTGCCACCCCCCCCACCCCCACCCGCCCCGCCCCACCAATCCACCCTCATTGACTCAATGTCAGAGCTTTCGTCCAGTACTTTGAAGGAAAAAACACCAACTTTGGATCTCCATCATTAATTCTCCGCCCGCTTTGCACACTTGAATTCCAGCAGTTTATCTCATTCCTACCGGCGGGTCCTCTCGAGCACTGTCAAGATGAACGAAAGCATCTGTAAATTCGGCGCACAGCACCTCTCTCCTTGTAGGCTTTTCATTCAAAGTGGCCTCCGTCTAAACACAAACGCCTGATTGTCTGCCCGTTCCACCAGGATTTTCCTATCATTGAAAAGCACTCAAAAATAATTTGATATCCCTGATAAACCCCCCACCCCCGCCACACACACACACACACACACACACTCACAAAAAAAAAACGTGTTTCGAGCCCTGTGTGCACTTAAAGCACCAGATGACAAAGTTGGAACGCCCCCATTTTGTGGGTCTGGGAGGGAGATCGATTCCAGGTCCGGGTGATTATATAGTACTGTAATTGAGCAATGTAAAGTCGGTAAGTAATATTAACATTATTGTTATTGCTCTAATGTTAATATTATTTAAAGAGCCCATCAGGCCATCATCCCACTCCCTACAATTGTCTCTATTCAGCCAGTGTCACCTTTAGTTATTTTGGAAAAAAAAGACCCCGTTATTCAAGTGTCGCTGTGTAATTTCCGCCTACACAGGAGCGTACCATTCAATGACGTGCACTGCTATGTATGCTTTTGACAAGACGATATTTAGGGGGTATAAAATGGAATACATTTGCGAAACAAAAGCACAAAGGCTAGGAGAGGAGATGGAGCACAGCAGAAGAATAAAGATTCCCGCGGACACGACATGAAAGAGCCGAGACATCAATAGAAAACAAAGGAGCGGTATGGAGAGGAGAGAGACAAAGGGACGACGCGGACCAACAACGTGAAGGGAGACAATGAGAGAGAGGGAGAGAGTGTGGGAGAAAGAGAGAGAAAGAGCGAGAGAACATGAAAGGGGAAGGCAGATGAGGTTCGTTGACGATGTTGTGGTGGGCAGATGTTATCAGGGCACGGCTCCACAGATGACACCGCAGTGACAGTAACAGTCAGAACACGTGTAATAATAATAATAATAATAATAATAATAATAATAATAATAATAATAATAATAAAAATAATAATAATTATTATTATTATAATATTAATAGTCTTCATGATGATTTAGCCCATACAGTATATGATGGGATGGTTGCATTCATGGTTTGCTCATGTATAACCTGATGTCTGGTTGGAAATGGGATCACTTCAGTGGGGGAGGGAGGGAGGGAGGGAGCGAGAGCTACTGGAGGGATGTATCGGAAGGGCAAATAAGAGTGTACACTATATTTCCACTGGAGGTATCAGAGGGACAAGGGATGAAGGACTTTCAGACCTGGCCTTTCACTGCTCCCTCAGGGTCACTGCTCCCGTTTCCTCACAGGCTTTCGCTCCCTCTGCTTAAGTCCCGTGAAGCGGGTCGTGCCACCTAGTAGGTCACTCGCAGCGAGACTCCCGGCGGTTCCATCCGCTTCGAGATGATCAAGGCCACCGGGCTTCTCGCGGAGCGCACGGAGCTTCAGAAGTGCTTTCGTACCGCCGGCCCACGAAGCGCGCCGCGTCGCCGTTCTTTATCGTAAGAGCTCATAAAGGTTCTTTGGTTTTCGAAGCATGTGTACTAGGGGTCGGTAATCGGGGGGAAAAAAAAACACCAGGGGCTCGAAAGATGTGGATTTAAAAAAAAAATATTCTAAATAAAGAAAAAAAGGGAGGCACAGGTAGAGCCAACGCTCTTCATACATAGATCCACGGGTTGCACCCACCCGAGTGATGTTCTGAACCGAGAAGAGGCGGATGATGACGTCATCGTCGGCAGTCCTGGACAGAAGCTCCACCGTCATGGGACCAAACTGCTGCAGCCCCGGCTCAGGCCAATACTGCAGACATGGCTGAAAAGGAGGAGGAGGAGGAGGAGGAGGAGGAGGAGGCAAAAGGTCATTAGCCCACACTTGCTGGAGGCAGGACAAATCATTATGTCAGGACGGACGGGGAAGGCCACTAACAAGACACCTGAGTATTGACAGCGGAGACAATTAGCCTAAATGACAATGATTACCTACAAACAGCAACTGTAAATTAAATGAGCAAAAAGCAACCTCCTGCTCGGAGCTGCGAAACCATCCCTCACGTAAGCCGCGGTCACCGAGCTGAATTATTCACGAGGCTCAAATCATTACCATTAGGGCATTATAAATTAAACGGGGTAAGAGGACCTTGGCTGTGCCTTGGAGAGATAAACAGGAACAACAACAAAAAAATGTAAACCCGCCAAAGTCCACTATCACTGCGGCCTCGAAGATGCTATTAGAAGCAGGCGGGGAAGAAAAGAGAAATAAACGAATAAAGGCAATGACAGCGTTAACCTGTTCTTGCGCTGACTTTGGGGGATGACGAGGGAGGGGACCCCTGCAGAAAGAAGCGATAATGACATTTCACACTGACAGAAGGGTGTTTACGGGTGACATTGGGCGGGAGGGGAGATAAATATTTATACATGGAGACAGGAGACTGGCAGTCCCCAACTCGGGAGGGCGAAAAAACTTGAAGCGTGTGCATGTGGGAGGGAGGAACTGTTAATCCACCGGCCGCGAGAGAGAGAGAGAGAGAGAGAAGAAGAAGAAGAAGAGACAGTGACAGAGGAGGAAGGACAGAACGCGGCTGACAGGCACGGTGGAAATGTGGAGCCGGAATCCGACATGACACAGCGGCGGGGCGGCTATCGGGGAGGTGGACGGAACAAGCCCGCGCTTGAAGAGGCGCGTTCATGCCGTGGCGGCCGCGTGCCGATGAGACGCACGCAGGAGGGACGCTGGGCGGCGGCGCACCAGCTGAAGGCCAGACATGCGCTGAGCCGTCGGCGCGTGGGTGTCTTATCGGGACGCGGGGAGAGATGACGCGCCGTCACAGCCGCTGTCCGCATGTTTGGCCATAAGGGGGAAACATTAATGTGACCGTGGCGAGACGTTCCTCTACGTGCACTTTCTGCTGGTGACAGTGGACAAGCACTAAATCAACGACTAAGGATTCAAGGCTTTTTTTTTTTTTTTAAGATCATTATTTGGCAGCTTTTAAGTTGCCTCAACATACGTATACAGTGACATTATTAGTACTTAAATACAAAATCAATTCCTGCAAAAGATTCAAAAATACAGTCGAATTGAATTTGGTTTAATGATGTCGTTTTTTTTTTGTGTGTTTCGTGGCCCTGCGCGGGACCCCGCACCGGAATGTCTCCCATAGGACATAGAACTATTCAACTAAATGAGGTATGTCATAAATCAATGGCATCTGGGTCATGGGAACTTTAAAAAAAAAAAAAAAAAAAGGTGGCGATAAAAGAGAGAAAAGCAGCTCTACGACTACGCTTTGGGATTATGCGCCTTATTGGAGTGTATGTACAGTAAACGCACAGTGTGGCACTCATCAAAATCCAGCTGTGCTGAAGACGCAGGCACACAGAGGCTCTTAAATGATACCCAGCGTTTGCTAAATTACAAGTGGCAGGCTGATGACTTCGAAGTTTGGAGCTCGGCACAATGAGATTAATTATAAAATCACTTTTATTCCCCGGTCTAAGTGTGGACCATTTAAGCTCCAGCTGGCTTTATTAACCCCTGCTGTGCCTCTGTGCCTTACCCAGGCGGAGTTGGACTGGTTGAGCTGGTTGAGCATCACCACCGAGGTGCAGCCGTAGTCGTAGACCAGCCTCCAGAAGTCGGTGGTGGTGCCGGGCAGCGGGTGGGGCGTCACCACGAAGGCGGCGGGCCTCAGGAAGCTGTCGGCCAGCGCGGCGTTGATGTAGTTGTTGCTCTCGCCCTCGGTGGTGATGAGGAAGGCCAGGGAGCGGTCCGGCGGCAGGACGTCCATGCTGCGGTTCTTCTCGCGGTTCCTGGGCATCAGGGAGACGCTGCACTCCTCCACGTCCAGATGTGGAGTCACCGAGTTCAGAGTCTGAGGGAGGAGGAGAGGAGAGGAGAGGAGAGGAGACGGGGAAGGGAAGGATGGGGAGGAGGAGGAGGAGGAGGAGGAGTTGGAAAAGTGAAGAAGACAAGAGCGCGCGCGGAGAAGATAATTAGAAAGGTTGGCGTGTGTGTTGGCGAACGTGTTGGCGTTCTAGATGTGGAGATAAAAATGAGAGACAGAGCGCACAGATTGAGATAAGAGGAGACAGACGCAGCGGAACAGAAACGGCATCAAAGAGAGACGGACAGAGGCAATGAAAACATCCCCCGCTCAAACAGCCGCACTGTCAATACTTGACAAGCGCAACTATCTCCAAACATCTCTGGGAAACTTATAAAACATATTTATTCTCAGCCCACACCCCCACCGGGCTTAATGGATAAAAACACATTTAGCGCAATCTCATACATAATGAATAAGCACATTATGAAGCAATGGAAAATTGAAATGAACCGATTATCCGACTCGCTTCATATTTTGAAATGGCTCCCCGTCGGCGTGGAGGAAATGAAGAGAGCGTTTGGAGCCCCTCTGGCTGGAATGCTGGGGCCCGGCCACGGGCCGCGCTTGCGAGAGTCCGTCCGAGTGGACAGCTCTTACGAGCAGACACGAGGCCGGGGTAATTGCGCAGCATGCGGAGAGGAGAATTTCTAATTACACCGACCAAAGGTCACCAATCAGTGGTATCATTAGTGGTGGCACTAAGCGGAGAAAAGGCAATAGCATTAGATTTAAAAAAAATAAAAAAAATAAGTCTAGGCAATCTCAGCCCGCTCTCTAAAACTTTCACAGTGAGCCTGGTGTTTTTTTTTTTTTTTGTTTTTTTTTTAACGCGCAGAAACTAATGAGATAAGCAGCCGCGGCCTCGGTGGCTGTCACTCTCCTTTCATTCTTTTCTAACAAGCAAGAGTGAGACCAAGTGAAAAGACCAAAAAAGGTTGGTCGCGATACGAATTCCAAGTGATGTAGGCTCCAGGGCTTTAGTCAGATTTCAGGAAGGGGAATCGGGAGTTAGTAAAAGAATTTGATGAAAGTAGCTTTAGTGGCCACCAACCCTAGAGACAGAGGGGAAAAGAACACAGGCTGAGGCTGTGTCTTCACCTCTGACCACATATGTGAAGGCATAAACAGACATTAAGGGGAAACGAATTAAAACTCTCATTACCGTCCAAGGAATGGGATACTAAAAATGATAACCAAAGCCCGGCGAGACGGATGAAAAATA
Source organism: Colistium nudipinnis (assembly GCA_016785305.1). Lineage (NCBI taxonomy): Eukaryota > Metazoa > Chordata > Actinopteri > Pleuronectiformes > Rhombosoleidae > Colistium > Colistium nudipinnis. The sequence continues at coordinate 481,978 of JAFBJU010000357.1, read as the reverse complement.
GAAGACTTGTCTCAGAGCAGGAAATGAACGGACAGCCTCAGATACGGCTCAAGAAAGGTCGGAGATAGAAACAGCCTGGGTTTCGGGAAGGCGTTGTGGTGCCACATTTTTTTGGGAGGCAGGAAAGGACTTCATCAAATGGGCAAAGGCGCCCGGCGTGTGTATGTATCACGCAAGTTAATGGACGTATTTATTCCCTCGAATGACGCGCGCCTCCTCGTTTGGGCGGTTTGAGTTCTCCGGCCGTGTTTTTATCATCCTGCTGATGAGCCCGCTATACGGTCCCCGACGTAGAGCGTGTGATTTACGCTCCCAGATAGCGGAGAACATGCGCCACGACGAGAAAATACAATCTGCACCTCCTTAAAATAAACCAAGTCTGATTTCGTAAACCATTAAACATGTACGTACATATATGTAAATATATAGGCCCCAATACGCAGCGTCGCGCGCGCCCGCCCGCCCGCCCGCCCTCACCTGGAATTCCTCCCTGAGCTGCGAGGTGTTGCTCTGAGAGTCGACTTTCAGCATCTCCTTGTAGATGAGGGCGAACTCACTGACGGGGATGGCGGTCTCGCCGCACAGGCAGGCCTCCAGGATGGCATCGTGGATGAACACGTACTGCTCCTGAGAGACGAGAGGCATTCACACATTACCAAAAGTGATAGAAAAAAAAAAAAATAAGGAAAAAACAAAACACACTGCACTCGTGAGCCTCCAAACTGTTAATTGCCCACTTGTGATGAACAATGGCGAATTTAATTACTGCTGCTGAATGTTGACTTATAGTCGCAACTGTCAATAAATCCTCCATTTGGACATGCCCGCTCTCGGGCTTTATTCCCGAGCTGAAAATGTTCTATTAATGGTGTGGGAAAAAAAAAAAAAAAACGGTGCCGCAAATTTACATCAGAGGAGCCAAACGGTGCCCACACACACACGCAATATCCGAGGAGCAGCGTGAACTGTGCAATTAACTCGGATAGTGGTTTTGACATCCACCCAAACAAAGGATTAAAGAAGCGAGGATACATTGAAAAGTGACGGGCGTAAAATTGTCCCTCGTCCAACATTTTTGTAATTTTTTTTGTAAGTTTTGTCTTTGGAGAGCCACGCGTTCAACTGGTAGACGGGCTTTGACAGAAAGGTGACAGGACTAAAACGCCATTTTTTTGGGATGTCCTGTGCCGCTTCCACTTTCGCGTGTGTTGATAACGTTTTCTTTAAAACCCTTGGTCAATTTTGTTCCTTTTATTTACCACCGTAATTCATTCCTTCCTCTGGCGCGTTCGTTTCGGACGACTGGGAGCTCACTGTAAGTGTACGTGTGGATCCCGATTCTCTGTTTCTTTCTCAAATTACAATGTTTTTAGGAAACTGAAAGTTGATAGTCGTCTTTCAGTCTTTAGGTGCCATCTTGTCCGCTTTGTCCTACACAAGTACGACTAAATTGACCCACTAGCCTTTTTTATGAGTTTTCAGTCTTGTGGTTGTCAATAATACACAATACATGTGATTATTATTATTATTATTATTATTATTATTATTATTATTATTATTATTATTATTATTATTATTATTATTATTATTATCTATTTATTAGGTTTGCCTTAAATATTAAAGAAATTACATTCAAACATTTTAATATCAATACTTTCTCCATCAGTAACTTGGGGATGGTCATTCCCCCCCCCCCCACATTTTTCAAGCCTGGGAAGAATAAAAACCTAGTTGCAACTGAGCATATTTCAATATCAAGCGATAAAAAAATGATGGACCAGCCGTGGCAGGCTGCTGTGACGATCGAACCCGCGGCGTTTTTGGGGCTCCAAGTTCAACCTGCCCTCCGCTCTCCCACTCACTTCGGTCTGGATCATGTTGATGCGCCGGGAGCAGAGTGTCTTGACGCAGTTGTAGATGTCCACCACGCCTTCACACTCGGCCATATCCAGCATGACATCCAGCACTATGTAGCAGCCGGTCCTGCCTGCCCCCATACTGGCACAAAAGAGAGAGGAGAGGCATCCACAAGGCTGAATACATCACCGAAACATCACCCTCGGCGGGCCGCCTTGAATGACGACTGAGACACGCTGGCCAAAAGTCGGGTATGAGAGGCTCCCCGTTGAGGACCGGACTAGAGAGAGGGGGGGGGGGGGGGGGGCCAAACCTTGCAGGCCACCGGGGGGGGGGGGGGGGGGGGGGGGGGGGGGGGGGGGGGGGGGGCGCTATACCGAGCATTGTGTTCTGACAGCGTAAAAAATTCAAGTCGAAGTTAGAGAGTTCAAAACCTCGTAGGTGCACCTCGAGGTTTTAAAAGGACCCTTTATACTGGCCTGCCTTTATACACTCTTATAAAAGGTAGCTGCGTGTACGGCGGCGTGCGTGTGTGCGTGAGTGCGCGTGCGTGTGTGTATGCTTCAGTGCTCGCCACCCCCGAGCGCCCGCAATCCACTGCTTTTTTTTTTTTACCTCAGCAACGCATCGGTCTTCATAGTTTTCACCATATTTTTTTTCTCTCCGACACAAAGGATCAAACCCATTCCCACCGCAGTGCAGCGGCGCTGTTCAAACAAGCACGTCACTTATGACGCAAAAGGGCCGGTGCTTAGTCAGAATTAGGGGCCCACAGTGAGAGAGCTGGTGTGCAGTCAGGTTGAAAAAAACAACAAAAAAAAAACAAAAAAAAACAGATGGCTTAACTGATGTTTCTGGAATGTATGCATTTGGTCGACGGGGAGTCACGCGCAACGGAATCACGTTACGGAAGTGGGAAGAGTGCGCAGAAGAAATCAAATGGATGACTCCTCGGCGCGTAATCCAGATGCAATGATGGAGAAGCTGGCGAAGGAGATATTTTGTCATGTGCCAAATCCTTCACAATCAATAGTTGTGTTTCTGCTAGATGCTTGGTAGTTTTTTGTTTGTTTGTTTGTTTGTTTTTTTGTTTTTTGTTTGCAAATTTTGCAGTCTTGGCAGTTGACGATTCAGCAAAAGGAGCCGGAGGCCTTGTCGACGTTAGTGGAAGAATGCGTCGTGTTACTGCATGGATATATAATCAGCATCTATGGTCATTTTCCGTGTTTGCCGGGGAAATAGCTTTTCCCATTTCGCAGGTGTGCCCCTTCGTTTTGAATGCAGCAAATATTCGAACTAAACTGGGCAAAATGTAATCAATGAATCTGGCATATATATACTGTATATACGCACACATCAATATCATGAAGCGATTGAAGTCTGCGTGCCAAAAACGCTCTGTCTTTTGTCTGCGTTGAACCAGCGTCCGACAGTCGGCACGGAGAAAACAAGCGCCGGAACTGAAAAGGCGGGCGGTCTCGCGGCCCTGTGTGTGCGTCGTGCTGTTCGTTATGTGTGAAATGCCACATCCTGTCGGACAGTCCGCCTCTATTTTTGTTTTCAGCGCCCTCCTGCTCCCCACCTACACGCACGCAACAGCGAGGAGTCGGAAATTATTTCGGGGAGCGACGGGAGAAAAAAAAAAAAAAACACGAGCCGAAGTAGAAGCAAACAGGAGTGTCGGGAGTGTGGTGCACATAAAAGGCGCCCTCTATTATGCCGATTGAAGAACGAACTCGTGAGGCACGATTTGTGTTCAGACCGTGGAACACTGGGTGGGGAGGTGCTGACCTACCTGCAGTGGACCACCACAGGGCCGCCGTCGGGAGGCGTGGAGGCTTTGACGCGGCGCAGGAAGGCCAGCAGGCCGGTGGCGTTGTACGGCACGCCGTGCTCGGGCCAGGAGGTGAAGTGGAACTGGCACACCTCGTGTTTGGCAGGGTAACCTCTCTGGAAGAAGAAGAAGAAGAAGAAGAAGAAGAAGAAGAAAAAAAAGGCAAATTCAACAAGGGGAGCACACAAACAGTTATTTGGTTAAAACCTTTTTGGGAAGTAATGCAGCTCCTATAGCGGTCCCGCTCAAAAAGTCATGAAGTTTATCACAATGACTTTGAGTTGAGATCGTATTTAAAGACATTTCACTTTATTCGCGCGGTTGGTGGTGCCGTTCAGCCTCAGCCCCGTCGGTGTCAATAGGGTGGACAAAATAATAACACAAAAAAAGAAAACAAAAAGGCAAGTCTCCGTGCAACAGCGATACAATAGAAGCAAACCGAGAGAGAGAGAGGTTGAGATTAAAAACAACACAAGGGCCCGGCTCACCCTCTCCATGGCGAAGGTGCGCACGGTGTACTCGGAGAGCGTCTCTGTCTTCAGCAGCGTTATCTTAATGTCGCCGTAGAGCTCGGTGTCATCCGGCCAATACTTGCAGCACTTCATCTGAACGAAAACAACAACAAACAGCTCGACGTTTAAAGAGAGGCGGGCAAGCGCGCGTGCACGCACGCACACGCGCGCGCACTAATAAAGCCGATTTCAAAAAAAAAGAAGAAGCAGAAGACAACAAACGTCATCGTATATCGTCTCCGGCAAAGTCATTTTCCGAACCAAAAACATTTTTTTTTCTCCAGTCACAAAGCCAGAGATAAACTATAGGGTGGTCACTGAGGGAGTGAGGGCGGGGGGGGGGGGAATAGTTGCACATGTCATGTGAAAAGGTGAAACTCCAAAAGGTCACTCCTAATTATGTGGGGTATTTTTACATTTCCTATTTCCTGTTTTTTCCCCCAAAGTCTTGGTCAATTTGGTTCACCCCTGCGGACACCTATTTGGCGGCCTTGCAATTTAAGCTTCCCAATGTGAGACGTTGTGGCATTTCAATTTTTTTGTTTAGCCGCCAATTCGAAAAAGAAACTTCCTTCAATAAAGTCCGTGAACTTTGGGCACTCGCGAGAGATAAATAAGAAAACAGGGTTTGTTATTTTATTTGATGGGGCAGAGACAGAGATGTACTTGTCTGTATTTTGGATAGACTCGGTTGATGGTCAAATCAGACAGACTCTAGTTTTAAAGTTAGCTTTCAAAAGCAAAGGGAAAAATAACACATCACCAGTAAAAAAAACAAAAAACTCCTTACATTAGTTGTAAATATTTCCTTTTTGTGTAGGGGAACTAAATTATCTGACAAACACTGTCATCACGGTGGCCTATAGCCTATAAATGTGACCGGTTTAGATTTAATGGTCAAATATGGAATATATTTCATAAATGCTTTAAGAATTGTGTGACTGGCAAGAATTTAAATGGCATTTGACAAAAATAGCGGAACAAATAATAAAATATACCTGGAAAAAGAAATCATGTCTATAACGTAATTTAACGCCAGCATGGGCGGCATAATTAGATATTTCCGACTCACGTTAAACTCCATGAGCACTGTTAAATATACAAATCTAATATTATCTACTCTTAGTCATACTATTAAGAATGACATCACAATAAGGTATTATTTTCACTTCCACTGGTGCCCATGTATGCCGACACTTTGTAAACCGTATGTTGCCCAGTTAAGGCATTATTTGTTTTCCCGACATCTATATTAGAATGCTGCTTGATAATTGTGTTAACTGGGAGCCAATTCAAATATATTTCAGAAAACAATGACATGTTGATCAAATTACAGAACGGGATTATATGCCAATAATGCTGGACTAATGACTCTAATAATGTGAGTTAGGCTTACACAGTCAATTACAATAGACTGGCAATACTTTTAAAAGTATATGTTTTGTGTGGACAGCATGGATTGGTTGATATTACCTCAGTCTTTACTTGCATGGACATTATTAAGGTGTTATCGGAGCAGCGCTGGCTGGTGGTACCCTGTGCTAGGCAACAGACAGTGCACACATTGGCGCTTCCTACTAATAGTAGTCCTGGGAACCCCAGTGATCATATTTTATAAACGGTGTGTTGGCGTGCAACAGTAAAGTCAAATTTTGAAGGCCGTGCAAGAAGCCGAGTGCATTCCGCAGAGGCAGGAGGAGGTAGTAGGAAGTTCCTGCGTGGCCTTCATAGACCTCAAAGCTTTGACCTTGGAGCACAGCCACCAAAGCGAAAAAGGTGATCACTCACCATCAGACGGCGGCAGCCATTTCCTCCCACAACCCCCGGAAGGCGGCGGCTCCCTCTGATATATATAGTGAATGATAAAGGAAGCTCCAGAAATACAACCGCCCCCCCCCGCCCGACACACACACACACACATCAATCTTCACAAGGGGGTCAGAGAGGTCACAGGACAAAGGGAAGAGAAACCTACCCTGCCCACTTCCACCAGCTTGGTGATCATGACAATACTGAAGCAGTTCTCCTGCCAAATCATCCGCCAGAAGTCGTAGATCATCTCCTGCTTGGGGCCTGCGGAGGAGGGGATATACAGCAGAGGTAGAGGTGGAAGAGAAAGGGGGGGGGGTGGGTAAGGTGGGCGGGCGAGATGAGCCATAAGTCAGAGAAAATAGCAGCAATAACCATCAACGCGGAGCCACTGTGTAATCCACGACGGGGGGAATAGAGTAACAACGTGTCACTCATGAACTATCGCCCCGCTCTGTGTTCTCCTAATACTAGGGAGAAAAATGTCATTTCAACACACCCACAAATCCACAGCCATTGTGCAAACATGCTCATGTATCGCCTTCCTCGGCAACAGCGGCTGACACAAATCACGGGCCCCTTGAATAAGGGCGCACTACCATTGACTTCATTACACTGCGCCGTTGATATTATCCCACGGCCGCCCCGTGCTCCGCCGCGCGCGCTACATTATTTATTTCCCACGCAGTTTGTTTAATAGCAATATTATCATCTCTCCCGAAGCCGAGCGAGGTGCGTCTTTTTTTTTTTTTTTTAAGAACAGTTTGCTGGCAGAGTAGTACGTCTTTTGACTCCACCTCACTGTATTTGCTTGTTGTTCGTTTTCTTTGAAGTGATTCATTAAGGTGTAGTTGTGGCACACTATTTCACACAATATCAATTGAAAGATATATCTTTTTTTTTTTTTTACAGAAAAAACATAGGAAGAGTTGAATGATAACTTTTATGTAAACTAAAGAAGGAAAAAGGAAAAAAAAAAAAAAGATGAACAACAATGTTCATTCCTGGCATTTGGCCCGAGTATATAAAACCAACCTCTTTTGTCTTGTATGAAATAGACCACATCATTCTTGTAGGAGATTTCCTCATAGTAATCAAATCACAAAATCAACTAAAGCAACGAATGGCTAACGTCTTAACGTCTTGCATATTTTACAGCCCCTGTGCCATAGAGTGCTATTGTTGTATAAAAATGTATTAAAAACACATGAATGATGAATGAGTGTGGACAACATACTCTTGCAGTGCACCCGCAGTGCCCGGCTATTTTTATATGCCCCCAATTAGAACCCGTGACATTGACAGTGGAACAATTACGCTCCTGTCAAGCAAATTTATTATTATTATTATTTTTTAAACTTGCAGTTTAACTTGCGATTCGAGAAACAGGAAGTCGACAGAAAGGTTGGATTTAAAAAAAAAAACAACTAAAACAACAACAACAAACAATAAATCTGGATAAGGCGAGAAAAAGATACAAACGAAAAAAAAAAAAAAAAAAGCAACCCGCAGGCCTATAGAGGATTTCTGTCTCCATAATATACAGTGGGTGGAGAGAGGGAAAAATAAATCACTTGCCTGTTGAGAACATCAATAGCAGCTGTGGAGCCCGACACTGCCATGACGGCCTAATGTAAGCGCTCACTGCGGGCGACCTGAGGTGAGCCGAACGCCAGTCCGCCACCGCCTTCGTCCGCGCCAGCCGGGCTTCTGATTTAACCACTGTTTCTTGCCTCATCTTCACGGGGCTTATTCACAGCTCCCTTGCCGATTCCCGGCGCAGGCCTCCCCGTGTATTAGTGATGCGAGATGTTAATTTTTGAGCAGCAGCAGCCCACTAATGCCTCGCCAGAGGGGCACGGCAGTCAGTTAGGAGACGGATGACGCGCGCTCCCAGCTGCTGGGGGAATCCGTATGCACGGCGCCGCACGCGCTGCCGCCCTGAACCGGAGCTGAGAGAGTGCGCTTGGCATTTTCTCCTCCCCGCCCCCCCCTCCCCGCGCTCGCCCGCCTCCGCTCCCACATCTCTGGACATAATAAGAGAGAGTCAGCCCACAGCACCTGTGGCTCCCTCAGCAGCCTTAACACCACAGACACATAGACACACAGACACTCAAAACAATTCCACCCCGACCTACCACATCAAGCACAACCCCCGCCCCCCCCTCCCTTGACTTTGTGCCTGCGTATGCAGAGTGTAAGGGCGAATGTAAGCCTAGTGTGTGTGTGTATTTGGTTACATTAGCAACACCAAACTGTCCTTTGAAAATTGATTTATGGCCTGGGTCTTCATTTTGTATTGTGAGCCATCCTTCCGCCGCTCCGGCCAGAAACTGATTAATTGCGTCGCAAATGTGCCGCATGGATCCAATTGCCCCAAAAATGCCTACGTCAGATGATTAATAAATCCATAGCCCGTATAATGGTCAGGTTTTACAAGACGTGGGTGTGGGCCTAAAGATAACGTGTAGGACTGCATTGTTGGTTGTGAGGAGGGGGGGGGGTGCCCATAAAGCATCCAGACCCATCCAACGCAGGGTGCGGTGGAGACCATGTCTCAGTAGCGCACCTGAAAACCAGCTTATTAATAGAAATAAATCACGAGGACAATGCATGAACACAATCGCTCATCCATCGGTATCGGTGTGCGACTCTCACCTGACGGTTGGCGACAGCAAGACTGAGTGTTTCACACCCTCGGTTTGTCAACGTTTTTGAAAAGCAGAACGAAGCCAAAAAAAAAAATAAATTGAAAAAAGCATAGTTCCACACCTGTCAGCCATAAACACCTGAGGCTGCGGTGGCCACATTGGCACTGGATCAGCAGCGGAACTGTGAGGTTTCCGGAGGGCTCCTGAGTCTCGGCTCAAAATCGAACCCCGGCACCGTGATTCCCGCGGAGCCAACTTGACTCAAGGGCGTTTTTCTTCCATTTTGAGGGGCAGCGATCCTATATATATATATATATATATATATGATATACATTATCCTAACCCTATATTTCGGTTCTCAGCAGGCCAAACGCACATCCATTGAGCATTCAGCCCACGAAAGATGTAAATGCGTTCAATAATATATTTTGGATTTTGGATTCAGAGTAAGACGCGCCGCTCTGTTTAGCCCGTCAACGAAACGTAAGCATTCGTTTGCATTCTTTTAAATCGGAACATTCGACTCAGAGTCAACTCGAGTCAGCGGCATTCCTTCAGCGGAATAGTCGCAGCGCTCGCCACCTCTGCCTGGACCTTTGTATGCAGAAAAAAAGGACTTTGTGAGCTAAATGGGAGCGCGAGGTCGGGGGGGGGGAATGTTCCGGGGTTACTTTCGTGAAGTGGTAAGAACAGAGACCAAAGTGAGAGATAGAAAGAAATCCCGGGGGAGGTTCACGGAAGTGAAAAACATATTCCCTGAATAAATAGGATCAGAGGCGGGGGAGAATAAAGAGAATGTCTCGCTCTCTCTCTCTCAGAGTCTCTTCTCCACTCCTTTCTTTCTCTCTCGCTGTCTTTATCCACGTGTGTGTGTGTGTGTGTGTGTGTGTGTGAATGGGAGCGAGCCGCCTGGGGAACGCAGCTTATACAGTGCATCAAACCAACATCAGAGAGTTGGTGCACCACCCATGCAGATGGCGGGGAGGAGAGACACAAAAGCCGCGCTTCACACAGAGCGACAGTCAGTAGTGTTACAGCGCAGATTGACTGACACTTACAGTCGATTGTTGGGGGGAGTGTCACTCACACGCGCGCGCGCGCACACACACACACACACACACACACACACACACACAGAGACTGGACGAATCCAGATGTGTGCCTGACGCAACGCGGGCTCCTGCTTGTTCACGCATTCATAATTCATGGGGCCAATTGGAATACCGCCAGCCGGGCTGCTGGCGGGAAAATTGCCACAGACGATTGCACGCGTCACTGGACACTCACCCTGTGTGGCGATGAAGTGGTTCGACCGCTGGTAACCCTGTGTGACGGAGAGAAAGAGAAAGAAGGGAGAGGGGAGGGGAACAAAAAAAAAAAAGTGAATACTTTGCACAGCACGTGATGAAGTGAGAGTTCGGGGGACCTCTGGCTCTCACAGCTCCCCCCCCCCCCCACCCCCCACCCCCACCAATCCATTCTCGTCCTCCATTTTTCAGCATCGAGTCATCTCTGATTCATGCTCAGAGGCTGGGGTTTGATGTGGGCGCTCCGCTTAATTTCTGCACGGCTGAGGATAGTTCGGCGGCCGTGGAAAAGCTCGTCTGCGCTGTGGGAATGGAATCGGCATTTTTGACCACGCCACATTCCTCGGACTGTTAAGGCTCCGAGTTTGGGGGGGGGGGGGGTAGCTCTGGAATAGTAATGCGCACAGAAATGTGCATTAATTCAAGTTTTTTTTTTTTTTTCTCTCCTCCGTCTGTCTCTGAGCCGGGTCATTATATGCGGAGCTCGACGGCTGCATTTCAAAGACGACCCGTCACGCGGTGCTTTGCATGCAGCCGGGGGGGGGGGGGGGGGGGGGCGCTGATCAAAGGTGGCTTGACAAGTGAGGGATCTTCAGCTCGGGAGGGAGTAATTCTACCTGAGCGACATTGACTGATCTGGCTGTCTGCTTTCTGCACGGCTCGGCGTCAGCGCCGCCATGACGCAGTGTTCCGCCGCCTGGGAGGCCATTAGGGGGGCGCGCCATCCCGGGCCCATCCGGCGCATGTGCGCCGAATGCAGAGCATCCCAGCGTGACGGATGCCCACGCAATGAGATCCTCCCCGTGCCCTCAAATTAATCGTGGGTAAAAAGGGATCCTTGCGGCTGAATACGGTAAACATTTGCACAAGTCATTTACGCTGTGGACGCTTCACACCGACCCCCCCCCCCCCCTTCGCCCCCACACACACACATTGAGGTCCCTACAACATAGGAAATTACCTATACCACACACAAACATACACACACACACACATGCGCTGTTCTGCCAGACAGCGACACAAATTACATTCCATAAGTGTCATGCCACAAAGGGAAGAAGAGATGGATGGCCATCGCAATGAAAGAGTGCAGCGACCCTCATTCCCAAGAGCCTCTGTGGCTGAGTTTTGCTGGGCCAACCGGTTTCCTGTCCGTCACCTTGGCAACCACACTTTCCCCACCGCGGGCGAGCAGAAAAAAAGAAAAACTTCAAGCCATGTAAAATTCACCATGGATTGGATGGGGGGGGGCGGGAAAAAAAACCAAAACAACGATGAATAACATGCAGAGTAAATTGAGATGTGTAAAGCTAAATCAAAAAGCATTGGGGGGAAGAAAAAAAAAAATCAAAAAATGACTTTCTGTTTTGTTTTTTCGACCCACTACCTGTGAAAAGTGTGTCTGACTTTGGTGCACGTAAGTGAGCTCTATATTTAGCGCGCATCTCAGGGTCGGTTGCTGAAACCTTAAGTGATTAAAAACCATTAAGTGATTAGAAACAATTCTCCCTCAAGTACTAGGAGGCATTAGAACGGCGTTCTCAGGCTTCTTCCATTGAGAATAATGATAATGCTTGAAAGGACATTAGGGGTTTTGCACTACCGAGAGCCCTTTTTTTTTTGTTTCTCCCTCTATTTTTGTTCTAGTTAAAGCGGGGTGACAAACGCAGGCCTGTGACTCACCGCCTGCGTCTGCAAATTGAGACCGAAACCAAGTTACACACTCCAAGCACGGGGTCAAACGAAGGCTTTTTTCGACATTCCTTTTGCCGAGTGCACTTTGTTCAATTTGACGAGACGTTGAACAACGCGGGAAAACGTTCGATCCGTTTGCGTGGTCTCACCGTGGTAATTCCGACTCAAAATGAACCAAATTATCGTTATCGCTTCCGCGTTGGTTTGGTGTGAGGCGATTGCCGTAAATCCCGCGAAGCAAACAACCCCCTCGCAACATGTTTCTGGCCACACAGCCTGTTTTGACGGCCCGTTTAGTGATTTCGAATCAGGACTTTTTTTTTACTTCCAGCGCACTCCCCGAGGATGCCACGCGTGACTCTATTCAATCGCCTTCCGCCCGACGGCTCATGGGTCGCGAAGAGGCGACAGCGTTCACAAACCCCGGCGGAAATTAGCTGAAGAAGCTGTGCGCGCGCGTGTGTGTTTTTTTTTTTTGTGGTTGCTCGAGCCTTAAAAACAGAGCCAAACGTGACTCACGTTACGGCCAGTTCGAAATGTGATTTTTTTTTCCCCCGCCGAAGGACCTGCTTCCACCTGTATTGAGAACAGCACAGCGTTCATTTCAATCGTCGCCTCACATTTCAGGGATTATGTCGCAGTGTTGAGGCAAATCCACACGGAGCTTCTGTTGCGCGGTTTTATGCCTGTGAACTTTGATAAGGAAAGCCGCGCTGCCGATTCAAAAGCGTCTTAAAAGTGTCAACCCGACAGAGAGCCACAGCTGCGCACCCCGCTCGAGTCGGAAAAAAAAACGCGGCACAATACAGCACACTCTTAATTTGAATTCGCACAAACGTGTCTGGCAAAGCATCGCGTTAAAATGAACAGTTTCAGAGTTAGCGTCGGACTCTGGCCCCCGGGGAAGAAAAATGGTCTTGCAGTAAATTTCGAGAGCCGGCATTAACTCCAGAAGGAGTGTGCAACTTAATGACAGCCTGTAACTCAAAATGCCGGGAATCAGGCGCAGCAAGCGCAAGCGCAATGCCCTCACTTTCTTGAGATGGGCCCAAAAGTCTTCGGGAGTTCAGGAGCATTTATCTCCGATGTTCAGCAAAGAAACGTCTATAATGTTCAGAGTTGGACACACTTTAAATAGACCCTGAGCCATGTCTAAAGTTAAGCCCGTGACGTGTGGCAGCGCCTGGGTTTGGGAATGGGCCCACCGCGGTGGCGACGCGTCATCGCCAAAGAACGCGCGGAGGAGACGCAGGTATAACGGGAACCGGCAGGCAGTGCTGACACCTGAACGGATCTGGGCTTGTTTATGCAATGAAAACATTGAATAAAAAAAAAAATAGTCTGTGGATAGACCCTATGGATGGATGACATTGCCTGTTTTTGGAACGGAATTTGTGCGGCGTGTATATTTGAGGGATGAGGGGATTTGCAACTTTACTTGAGAGGAAGTGGTGAGCTAAACGCTGCTGGCATGGTGGAGATCAGGTTTTCTCACTTAGTTAATGCGGCGTTCAAGAAAGAAACATTTGCTCAATGGGTAGCAGGTCACAAACTCGTCCTGCGATTGGGCACAAAGTCACCACATTTCCTTCGCGTCGCAAAATCCCTCCCTTTCCATCTATTTGGCCGCTTTACAGTGTGACCAGGGAACTGCTCGTCTCTGAGACGCCCGAGAAATATGGACGTGGTTTTACCGTGCAAGATCTCTCTCGAAAAAACGCCTTGACTCATCCTACGTCTTTTATATATTTACATGTATATTTCTATATATTTCTATTATATTATATACATTGTATCAGCCTATTGTGGGACAGCCCGGTGTTGAGCAAGAAATTCCAGGTGAGCACCCGGGCTACGGATGAAAGAGGACAGTGAGACTGCGGGGGTGAGGGGGGCGGGGGGGGGGGGTACCCGGGGGAAAGAAGGGGATGGCCACAGGCAGGAAGAAGGCTCAGGGGCTCAGAGCGAGCGGGGGACAGGAAGATGGGATTGGAGGGAGGCCCCGGACAGGCTGGGGCAGCGTGAGAAGGGCGAAGGGATGAAAGGAGATGAGAAGCAAGGTACTTACTTCCCTGTTTATCCGAATCTAAGAGGTTGTCGAAAGGTTGAAAACAAGGGGGCGGGAAATAGAAAGAGAGAGAGAGAGAGAGAGAGAGAGAGAGAGAAAGAAGGAAAGCAGGGGGAGGAAACAAGAGCTGGTTATTGTGATTAGAGACCAGGAAAAAGAGGGGGATGAAAGGGGTTATATAAAGCACCTGTGGAGAGATGACTGTTCAGATAATCCCATACTTAGGCGAGGACCAACGTGCGCTTCACGGCTGGCACATTTTCCATCTTTGCCACCCACTCAGCTTCGCAACGCCTCAACGCAGGTGAATGGATGTGTTGTCCATTCACAGAAATATACGAGTATCATATTTGAACCATGCCCTCCTTGGCGGCCACAGTCAAAATCCTTACCCAAACCCCCCCCCAATAACACCGACCCTGAAATGGAAACGGCGAGGACCCCGTTTATCGCCGCTAATTGGAATTCGGTTCAGTCAATCATTTTTGTAGGAAATCCGACGGCGAGATGGGGAAAGGCTAATCATTCCACCGAGTCGTCGTGCATATATACAGTAGCGCATGACGGATGAATAATGGTCTCGGGTCTGTGGGCAAGAGATGGCGGAGAAAAGAGAAGATCAGAAGATTCGACGCCAAAATGTCACCAAGAAAAGGAAAAAAAAAAAAGGGCTCAGGGCGAGGGGGGGACAGGAAGATGGGATTGGAGGGAGGCCCCGGACAGGCTGGGGCAGCGTGAGAAGGGCGAAGGGATGAAAGGAGATGAGAAGCAAGGTACTTACTTCCCTGTTTATCCGAATCTAAGAGGTTGTCGAAAGGTTGAAAACAAGGGGGCGGGAAATAGAAAGAGAGAGAGAGAGAGAGAGAGAGAGAGAGAGAAAGAAGGAAAGCAGGGGGAGGAAACAAGAGCTGGTTATTGTGATTAGAGACCAGGAAAAAGAGGGGGATGAAAGGGGTTATATAAAGCACCTGTGGAGAGATGACTGTTCAGATAATCCCATACTTAGGCGAGGACCAACGTGCGCTTCACGGCTGCCACATTTTCCATCTTTGCCACCCACTCAGCTTCGCAACGCCTCAACGCAGGTGAATGGATGTGTTGTCCATTCACAGAAATATACGAGTATCATATTTGAACCATGCCCTCCTTGGCGGCCACAGTCAAAATCCTTACCCAAACCCCCCCCCAATAACACCGACCCTGAAATGGAAACGGCGAGGACCCCGTTTATCGCCGCTAATTGGAATTCGGTTCAGTCAATCATTTTTGTAGGAAATCCGACGGCGAGATGGGGAAAGGCTAATCATTCCACCGAGTCGTCGTGCATATATACAGTAGCGCATGACGGATGAATAATGGTCTCGGGTCTGTGGGCAAGAGATGGCGGAGAAAAGAGAAGATCAGAAGATTCGACGCCAAAATGTCACCAAGAAAAGGAAAAAAAAAAAAAACACCGTGAAAATCCTTTGAGCGAATAAGAGAAAGGGGAACTTCACAGTTTAACCTTTGAATAAAACAGCGGTCCATTTCGGAATGATCTGGACTCTCCTCAGTGCCGCGCTGCGAGCCAGGGCTCCTGGGGTGACATGCAGGCGGCTGCGTTGTGGATGGCCCGGTTAATGAAACAAAGGTCCTTGGAGTGTTCATAATGGCGCCTACGCGGAGCACACAGACACACAAAAAACACAAACGGGCCTCTTCTGTACAGCAAAAGAAGAAAAAAAAAAAAAAAAAAAAGGTCCTTTTTGTTCTTCAAAACAATAGCGGGATCAAATGACGCAATACAGCATTTGGAGTCCATGAGAGCTCACGTGGCTGAACCCTGAGATGAGTACTTTGCCCACAAGCGGGGGGCCAAAACCTGATCCAAAGAGGTCGAGAGGCCCCTCGTCGTGAGTGAGCAGCCCGACCCGCGCTGAAGGAGAACGGGGCCGCGCTTCAGGTGGCGTCAGGCCACCCAGTGAAAAGCTGCCGAGAGCAGATGAAAGGATGAGTGGCTCCGATTGCCGCGCAACGGTGCCCCGCCGAAGCATTCCGACGGGTCACCAGGCCCGGCGGCCCTTTGCAGGGAGCGCGGGTAATACCTGGCATCCAGACGCGCTTATGCTTGCGGGCATCGATCTAATCAACGACGTTGTGCGCCGCGTAGTTACTCCGAAAACGTCGGAGCACGCGCGCGGCCGTGCTCCGGTCAAGCCGCAGAAAAAATAATAATAATAAGATTAATGCGACCTTTTGTGACCGATATCGGCAGAGGTAAAGGGGGAGTGGGGGGGGGAAGAAAAAGTGCAACTTACGTCTATGTAGTTTGCGTTGACATAGTCGGAACTGGGGTCTGCGAGCAGAGAGTGCAGTTTGACCCGGTGGCGATCATCTGAAAGGCAAACAACAACAAATGCAGGCGTGAAACAAAAAGGCTTGACCGAAGCATTTTTTTTAAGTCATGACCATGAAAGGCGGCGTCACCTATTTCCAAGGCATCAGAGATAGCGCTCACGTTGGTTTTCCTCATGCGCTTAAATGACAAGCCTGGTTTACGGAAACTTGCGTTTCATTGAAATTACTCCAACAACCTTGCGTCGCAATCCGACAGCGTGAAAGTGTACTCACTCTCAACGAAGGTCAGATCAGGGCCAAAAAAATGTAAAATCAGGGAAACGATTTCGTAGATTAGGAGCAAGGATCCCATTTCTTGCGATCTCACATTTAAAAGTAGCCCGGCTACCGGGTAGCTCTGTCCCACTTCGTGATTAGCGTGCCTAAAAAGCGATTCATCTCGAGGTGCATTTCATCCTCCGAATGCGCCGTGAAACCCGGTCGGCTGATCGGCCCCAATACTCACGGCTGAGTAAGCTGTCGTGCCTCCCTTTGGTCTTGTCCTTCTTTTTCGTGACGTCCCAGCCATCAAAGAAACTCTGCAAAGACAGGCCACGCATGACACGGGTCGGTGAGAGAGACATCACGAGAAAAAAAACGCAAGGCGCCGCACCTCGAAAACGCACAGTTGGCACATTTTAACAATGAAATAGTTTGCACTCCAGACGTGGCGGTCTTGAGTCGCAGCATGTCGCCAAGTCTGCAGCCGACAAATGACACAGTGAGGGTGTGTGTGTGTGTGTGTGTGTGTGGGGGGGGCGGGGGGGGGGGCGGGGACAGCGGGCCACTGAGGCTTAGAGATGACATGCACCTGGCTGTGGCATTGGAGACAGTGGAGTGGCCGGCTTGCCTTCGCTCAGGACACGGTGCGAGACTGGCCTGCTTAAAAAAAAAAAAAAAAAAAAAACCCCGTTGCTCCACGCCACCTCGGTGGCGAACTGCTCAATGCGCGACGGCCGTTTGTGACGCTCACCGACCGCATCCCCCGGCATGCCGCGAGGAGTATCGCCCAATCCCCAATCAATACTGTGAAAAAGGAAGTGCCACCGGGAGGCCGAAAAAAAAAAAAAAAAAAAACGCCAGGCGTGTGCGGACCCGGCGGAAAATCAAGACGGACACGCACACACCAAGGCCACCGCTGCCACATCCGCCGTTCAAAGTGAGAGGGGCTTCAAATTGGGGACCGACTGAGACACCCCTGACCGAGCGACAGGAAAGGGGCCGATCAGGGGGATTACACCTGCCGCTGGACGGCACGCAGGTAACGCCTGATGTAATCCTGTTCGAAAAAGCTCCTCGGACCGGCGTGCTGCGGCGGGGGCCTCCCGGGAGCTACGACGCGCATTTTCCCCGCTCACCTTGACGGAGCCTTACTCGATGTCGGCCCCGCCCCATTGTCACCGTCGCATCAACCCAAAAGAACTCGAAAGGACTTTGTGAGTCCTGAGAGATGGTTTGATGGGCAGTTTTCAAAAGCAGCCACAACTGATCACCAGCGGTGCAGCGATACGTTCCCAAATCACTTCAGTCAGCTGGATTCTAGTCGGTGGAGGCCCAAAGGGGGGAGACGCTCCTTGGTTTCCGCGGCAACAAAAGAAATGCGGAAAAAGACAATGGTCGAACAAGACCGGGATCCACGAGGGGGGAAACGCGGTGCGGACGGCGCGTGCGGCGAACAACACGATCGAGCTGGCCAGTCGGCTGTCGGCGGCGGGTAACGAGCTGTGTCAGTGGTCGTCCATACGAGAATATAACAGGATCAACACTGGGGGGGGGGTTGGTTTCCACCTGAGCGCCATCCACTTCAGAAAAAAATAAAAACAAAAGCAAAAAAAAAACACAACTACAGGAAAAAAAAAACTCCTCGTGCATAGAAGCAGAAAATCCGCCGAAAATCCCGCGCTCATGTCGCACAGCAGTCGCTGGCGGACAGACGCGGACTGTCGAAATATATATATTTTTTTTCATGGCGCCATGAAAAAAAAAAAATATATATATACATCTATACCGCTCCTATAGGAGCCGATAAACGGCCGAGTCGCTGCCGTTTGTTCTGTCCACCGCAGCGTCGATGAATCTCTCCGTAAAAGCCCTTTTTTTTCCGCCTCTCGTTATCCACCCGACCCCTGCTAAAAAGAAAATATATGTGGCGGCCTCTGTCTGCTGCCTCGGCGCTGTGCGGGCGGCGCAAAGAGAGGACTGTTGAAATATTGATTGGTGAAGAAAAAAAAGAAAAAACAAAAAAGCAGAAATTTGAGTTTTTCTACGGTTGATGGAATTTGGGGGACTTTTCCTCCAAAGTCAAACATGAAAAATCTGTGGAGACACAATACTTCAATTTCTGCCAGGGCCTAAATCTTGTCACCGCAATGCAGTGTTTGGGGAGTAAACACGATGACATAGCCGCAGCCTCCCACGCAAGGGGGGGGGGGGGGGTCTTTTACCCCTTTTTTTCCCCCCGCCCTGGTTCCAGTTGCCGGGCCCCAACCGCCCCCTCTTGCCCCCCCCCCCCCCCCCCCCGCCGCCCCCACACACACACACTGAAGGCCTGACTCATTCACAACACTGACTCCCAGCGTCTCTGATCAATGGCGGCGGCGGCACGACCCTGTGGGAAATAAGGGTTATGAAGTCTGACAGCAGTGTGCAAGCTGATCCCCCCCTTTTGATCTGGTTTATTTCTCCAGGCGATGGGCGACCCCACGGAAGAGTGAAGCGACTTCTTCATTAATGGATCATCGTCACGCTTTTGTGAAACAACGCTGACTCGCGGTGCGCGAGGATAAACAAACAACCGCCCTCTGAGTCAAAGTTAAGTTGTTGTTTTTTGTTTTTTTTTTGCTGCGCCATCCTTTCGACCTGAACCTCGTTTCAAAACACAGATGCCCGACTTAAATTTTTTTTGGCACTTCGTCGTCATCACCGTTGCTATGGCCGGTAGAATGTGGACATAAGCGTGTGCGTTGTTGGCTGGCACTGGCTGAACTAAATAATGCTGTTGGTTTTTCCCAATGTATAGCGTTTTTTCAGGTACCAGGTTTTACCCCCCCCGTCCTCCGTGCGTACCTCGTATTCTTGTTTGAAGCCATAGCCCTCGGCCGTCTTCATCTGGTTGATGTGCTGGAGGAGGTCGGCCACCCTCACGGCGGGGTGCAGCTGGCCCGTGTGGTACGGCGAGCTCTTCCTGCGACAGTGGCGGTGGGGCGAGCCGCCCAGCAGGCTGCTGGACTCGTTGACCGTGCTGCGCTGTTCGTCTGGGAACGCAAGGCGCGTTTTTAAGGCCACAACGCCGACGCAATCTACGACACAGGCAATCTCTGGCGTTGTTATTGAGGTACACTTGGCTGTAAAGTCTAAAAGCAGGGGGGCGGGGTCAGCGCTTCTGTGGCTGATTGACAGCGCAAGGATTCAAACGGACGGGGGATTTTTGGCGGGAGAGCACCTCGTGCGTCCGGCAGAATACATCGCGCCGCATGCATGGGAGCAAAGGTGGCTAAAGGTCAGGGGCGCTCCGTCACTCTCTCTCTCTCTCTCTCGCCCACATGCTGCCCGCTGACTTACTTCGAGCGTTGCAGCTGCCGGCGTCCATGAAGGAGTGGGCCATCCTCTCATCCTGCTGCAGCGTGCTCTGCTCGGTCATGCTGCAGTCCAAGGAGCTCAGCTTCCGACCCTTCTCCTGCCTGTAGGACATGGCCGCCTTGTTCATGGCCACCTTCTTCCTGCTATAGAGAGAGACGTGGCAGCACGGAGGCAGGGACAGAGAGGCAGAGAGGAGGAGGGGAGGGGTAATAATAGACAAAGGACGTCAGAAAAAGGGGACAAGATGAGAGGAAGACCGGAAAAGCGATAAGGAAGGAAGGAAAGTAGGACGGGTGAGGAGAGGAGAAATTGGATGGAGAAGATTGAAATTGGATGGAGGAGAGGGAGATTTGTTGACAGCGAGGGAGAGAGAGAGAGAGAGAGAGAGAGAGAGAGAGAGAGAGAGAGAGAGAGA